>PVLC010045589.1:0-11734 GCA_004027655.1 Graphiurus murinus | reverse complement strand
GCTCACTAGATGTGGGAGTCTTCTGTGTTTTCCTGTGTGGGTTTTATTAATGTCTTCTAGAAATGTAACATGTGCATCTAGGAAAACTCAGTTCTTCCACAATATTTCAGTGTAGAAGTTGGTGTAAAATACTTGTCCTCTCTGGGAGAATACTCACTCCAGTTTCCCCAGTAAAGGTAACCCCATTTAGGACTCAGCAGTTAAAGGAGACAATAGTTTAATGTGTAGTTGAGAGCAGGTAGGCATGGCCACTTAGAGGAGTATGGTATTGCTACATCTCCTAGTTGCCTGACCTGGTTTCTTTGCCCATCATGAAGAGTACAGTTCCCAGTGTCCTTTGAGTGTCCCCTGCCTGCTCCAGGACTCAGTGCTGGTGACCCTGTGCTCATTTCTGTCTCAGTCACTGCCCCATGTTTAGAACCTATGTTGGCTTCTGGGGTCTACCAACATTTCCACGCCTCTCTGGCTCTCTAATTTACTTCAACCCAGATAAAGAAATATTGTTGTTGCTATTGCTGTGTTGCTTATGTGGAAGAAGTG
The DNA here is from genome assembly GCA_004027655.1 of Graphiurus murinus. Taxonomy (NCBI): domain Eukaryota; kingdom Metazoa; phylum Chordata; class Mammalia; order Rodentia; family Gliridae; genus Graphiurus; species Graphiurus murinus. The sequence continues at coordinate 11,194 of PVLC010045589.1, read as the reverse complement.
GTAAAGGCCTTGCTCCTAGGGATAAGGCTTTCACTGAAATTTCAGTTTGGGGGCTGTGTTTTTGCCTTTTCCCTAAGGCCAGAGGCTTTTAAAACTCAAATGAAAGGTGCAAACATCTTTTCTGCACTCTTTTATTAAATACATATGCTGACTTGATGAAAACACAAAATCGCCTGTGCACTCAAATGTGGAGAAAGAATATAGGGCAAATATTGGTTAATGTTTCATAAATATTTTGTAATTGGGTAAAACCTGCCTTTAGCTAATTCCAGGGAGTGTTTTAAAAATTCCTGTAAGTTTACTTACATATCTGCAAATGTTCTTTGGCTCCTCTGCAAATTCTCAACCTTCCCTGTCTCTGTCTTAGTTGCCTGCCTTCTAAGAGTTATACACTGTATCTGTCATTGTACCCCTAAACAGAGATCACTTTTTCACTTGCTGACATCTGACTTCCCCTGGACTCAAAGTTCCTTTTCCTTCTATCCTGAAACTCTGTCAGATAAAAATCAAGCAACTGATGAATATAACCCAGTTTATGGGTGCTAATCTTGTCACAATAGAGGGCTCTTTGTCCTTTGGGAGACTATATGCACCATGTGTGTCCCTAACATGCTAAAAAGTTTAAGCCTCTTCCTCGGGTTTTGAGATGATCTAGGATCCCCTTGGGACACAGATGTCACTGGTCACCAGTGCTCTGTGTGACACAGGTTTCAGGCTTGAACCTGGTTGCCCTGCTCTTGAGAGTCAACTCTGAAGATCACAATTTCACTGCTTCAGAAGGCTAATGAGTATGTCTAGAAAAGATACAACGTTGAGTTGGCAGCAAATCTTAAATAAATTAAAATAAATAAATAAATACACCATACACAGAAACCTGTTTATGGTGCTATTGCTTCAACGCAATTTCCATTATAGGTAATAATTTGTTACTGTCTTAAAAGCTAAGGCTTCAGCTATTTCCTAGTAAATGCATATTACCCAGCATGGCAGTAATGATCAATTAATCAAATATATATCTCTAAGAACACAGGAACTATATATACAGTGGGGGAGAGAAGGAACTATTGATTGCTGTTGGAGAGAACACTCTTGCAGAGGCCTTTAATGGCTCATTAACCTGCTTTTAAATTGAGAGTCTGCATTTGAATTTTGGAGGGAGGCGAGCACATGAGCATTAAAGAGTAGGTTTTAGCTATAAAGGAGAGATCGTAGCTCATATGCAGTGGTTCTTTCAGAGTCTCCGTAGATTATTATTTGTGTGTGTGTGTGTGTGCGTGTGTGTGTGTTACTAGGGATTGAACTCGGGATTCTACCTCTGACTACATCCCCAGCCCTATTTTATTTTACATTTTGTAACATGATCTGACTAAGTTACTGAGAGCCTCCCTAAGTTGCAAGTTGCTGAGGGTGTTCTCGAAGGAGCCATCTGATCCTCCTCTCTCAGCCCCCCAGGCACTAGGGTTATAGGCCTTGCCACCATGACCAACTATGATGCAGATTATTAATATCAGTTATTTTTCTTCTTATTACTTATTTTTCATCTCTGCTTCTGTGGTTGAATTAGTTAGGAGAATAATAGACATAAAGCATTTAGAATTTAAAAATATTATGTATTGATTAGTGGGTACTAAATTTCAGAGTTTTGTTGTGCTATTGCACAGTAAGGTGGCAAAAGATAGATAATGTGTACTGTCTATCCTAAAAAAAAATTAGAAATTAGGATTTTAGTGTTTTCTTTTTTTCATGAGGAAGTGATAAAGGTTAGAGAGATAGATATGTTTCACCTGATCACAAGATGTACACATGTATTAAAATATCACATGGGACTCCATTAGTATGTACAAATTTTTTGTGTTTCTATATATCAGTTGAAAAAATATAATTAATAAATGTTCTTAAAGAAATAAATGCATGCCATAAATTGAGATAGAGGAAAGTACACACTCAGACTGATATACTGTATCTCATAATAGATTCTATTGGGACAACTAGGTTAGCTCATTATTAATGATGGTTCTGTTAATATATTTAAGCAAACTATATATTAATTGTGCTGGCAAATATATTGCATTTCAAAAGCAAGGTTTTAATTAATAAATAAATGACATACACATGCTGCAGCCTTTTCCTGCTAAATTTTCAAAGAAAACTTATGGAAAGATTAAATTACAGTTTCAAATAACTTTTAGTTCATTTCTTTGGAAACAGTGGAGATCTAAAAAGAAAGAGTTAGAAAATTGCTCCTTTTGAATTGAAGAGGAATTTGGCAAGAGAAGCATGAAAGCCTTTATCAAGTCTTTGTGGAAACCCAGAAGATGAAACGACACAAATGGCTAATTTTGTAGCATTAAACATTTTATACAATTGCTCTTATATTTAATAGGGGGATTATGTAATAAGGAAGCAGGGTATTTTTACTTATCTTGTTGTATTATGTATTTATTATTCAGAAAGGGAGAGAAAGTGGACATTGGATTTATACAGGCTGAGTCAAATTCTACATTGGAACCATGCGTACTTTTGTGGAGCATGGGTTCCACTTGTCATTGTACAGTTGTTATGTAAGGTAATTTCTACCACTAAGATAAAATGTAAAACATTGATTTATTTTAAAAGATAACCTTGAAGCATACAATAACAATAACAAAATCTTGAAGAAATTGATTTATCTAGTATTCAATTTCTATATCTGCAAAATATGAAGGAATCTGCAGATTTTTCCATACTTATTTTTTTTAATTCAGTATGTTTATGATATACACATGCATGTCTCCACTCTGTGCTTTGAAAAATACAAAATATTAAACTTTGGGCAGGAGAAATGTCCTTGTCATACTGACATTTTTGGTAATAAAACGAAGTTTCTGTCTTTGTTATAACCTTAAGCATTGTCTGTGGTGGAAGGGAAAGAAAATACTCATTTGTTTCCATCCTGTGTCTTATATTAGGCAAATTAAGTGGGTTATGTCTGCAGAACATCTATAGAGATGACTGTTGAGCCATGACTTGGTAACTGCTCAAATTTAAATTGTTTCATCTTGTAATGATAATGTGGTTGCCTGTTCTTCACTGCCCTCTTTCTAAAACTAAGAGACAGAAATAAAGCCCAAGTAACAGGGCAACTTCAGGAAAGAAAACAAATTTAAATGGTTTCCAGTGAGTATTTAGAGAACCAAAGAACATGTAACAAATCACTTAGAAAATTACTATGCAATCTAGAATGAAATGCCTCAAGACACAACAGAAAGGGAGATAAATCCAAAAGATCTAGTTTCATCTCCTTCAATCTCTGCCTGTCTATTAGAAGATTCAAGAAAAATATGTGAAATTGAAGGTGTTTATATTTTTTTGGTGAGAAAACAAAATAATAAAAGAACATTGCATGCTCAGCTATTTTTCATTATCTTTCTCTACCATAGGTCTAGATTTTAAAGTACACATTATTTAGAATTTTGTGTCCTGGATAATGTTTTCTGAATTGTGTGTGTGTGTGTGTGTGTGTGTGTGTGTGTGTGTGTGTGTATGTATGTAAGATACAGAGACACAAAAGGGAAGAGGCAAAGAAAGAGATAATGAGGGAGAGACAAAGAGCAAGAGAGGGAACAAGAGAGAGAAAGGAAGAGAATAGTAATCAGTTATTTTTAAAAGATATTGAAACAACTTGAACTGTTATTTATTCCTGGGATTTCTACTTCCTTAATGACCATGTTTGAATGAAACACAGCATTTCACTCATACATCATGTTTGGATAGGAGAAGGGTAAAAAAAGTGGTACATTCTTCACTCTGAGAATAAAACTTTGTCTGTCTCTCTCAGAGTAATGAGAGGATTATTCTTTTTGCCCTCTGAGAACTCACTGCAGAGATTGTAATGTCTGCTGCCAATTATGATGTGGATACCGGACCAGAGGAACTAGTATGACACCACTGACTCATTTCACCCAAGCTAACAGGAAACTGTCAGACAAAAAGAGTTCTCTCCCTCTCCCCCCTCAGGCTATATCTAAACCAGTTTCCTGGAGGTGAAAGATTCAGTATATCCCATTACTGATAATTTCACCCATCTCGTTTTCCTGAACTGAACTCATTCCAAACTGCAGAGTTTGAAATAACCTCAATGCCATCTCAAAAGAAAGTAACAATGGTCAGATTTTAAAAGAATAATCCAAATATCCCAGGAAACTTTTCAATGTGTCAGATTTTTGTTGGATTTTATCTTAAAGAATTAATGTCAATGACAAAGAAAATATTCCACATGCCTATTTATATTGTAGAATAATGGTTTCATTACAAAATACAAAGACCTAAAATATGAACTGAAATTAGATATGACCTAGTAGGATAATATCCTTCATGTTAAAAATGGAGTAGTAGGTAAAGTTATGTATTCAGGGTAAATTTACCTAAAAATAAGGAAACGTTATTTTGCATGTGTGGTACTGGGGATTGTACCCAGGAATGTTCTAACTCTGAACTATAACTCCAGTCATTTTTACTTTTTTAAATTTTGGAACAGGGTCTCACTAAGTTGTTGAGAACCTTGCTAAGTTGCTGAGGCTAGTCTTGAACTTGTGATCCTCCTCTCTCTCAGCCTCCCAAGTACTGGAATTGTGGCATGTTCTACAATGCCCAGCTAAAATAAGGAATCTTAACATACACTTGTGCTATATATGTATGGTTTTTAGAGCAGACTCTAGAATATGACTTGAATCCTAGCTTTATCACTAACTACCTAGCTAACATTAAACCTTTTACTTTTGCCTTAGTTTCTTCATCTGTATAATTGGGAGAGCAGTGGTAACAAACTAATAAGATTATTAAAAAATTGCAAAATAAAAGTATTTACAACAGTGATTGGCATACAGTGAATTGAGATACATACATAAAATGTACAGCATAATTCATAAAGTATAAGTTTTAAATAGGAAAATTTTATATATGTATATATATTCACATATTTTAAAATTTGTCAAAATATAGATTCATTAAAGTTTGTTCATATTGCTCTCTCGTTTTTCTCCTGTTCCTATCAAATAATGGCACCAAAAAAACTAAAATCATCTCCTCCTTGTCTGACAAAGGGGACTTTGCCTGTTCGTGAGTGTGAGCTTCATGCACATTGGTCTCTGGTGCTAGGGTAGAGACCAGTATTTTTTGCATCTTCATCTTGTCTTTGGATTTTAGTGTTTATCAAGCATATCTCTCACAACTAGTACTCATCAGGCAATCACACTTGATAGATATCCCTATTGTTACCTATACGCTAACAGCGAAAGTAGGAAGCTTCCATTGATTTTATTACACAAAATTTTCTTTTTAAGGTCCAATGCAATATAAATTATTTTTCAACATAAGTTTTAAAAATATTTATGCTTTCCTTGAGCTTTTTTTTCCCATTCTGTAACAACTAGAACATTACTGGGACTCAATATCTATTAATTATTTTCTGAATTAATAATTTGCAACCATCAAAAAGTTATTTTCAGATTAAAGAATTTATTATGTCATAATTTTGGAATAACATGTTAAAATATCAGTGTATTACATAAAAATCAATTATACAAAGAGAAGTTGAGATATTGCCATTTTGTCTTCATTTTAGTAAATATTCACCTATATAATAGTAGAAAAATCTTCTAAATTATAGGTATTTATTCTATTTTGTTTTATAATCCAAGTAAGCAGTAACAGAATAAAAATATATTTGAAGGACATAGGAATGCATCTCAGTGGTTTAATAATAGTTGAGAAGTCACTAGCAAATCAAACAAGAAGCCCACTGGGCCATTCCTGACATTCCTTTCAGGCAGGCTCAGTGATGCAGCAGTGAAATCTCATCCTTGGCTCTGTGCTACTTACATCAAATGAATGAGTGATTGAATGGATGGATGAGTGAGCTAATGTATTATCCACATGGAAAAATAAAGCAAGTGCTTTTTTCCCTCCAGTATGACATAATTATGAATTAAGGTAAGTCTTTAGAAAAGTACAGTCACAAGGTAAAAGAAAAGAGGTTAATGAATAATATATTTAAAAATTGATAGATAATTAACATGTTGGGTTTAAAAAAAAACTGGTAGGCATTTAAAGTGCCAAAATATATGCACCATAAAGACACACAAGAGCAAAATGACAACACAGACCTTCAAAGTCAAAGAAAATAGTACAAAAATTACAACCAAAGTGCTATTCTCAGGAATACTTTCTTTTCTTTACTTATTAAGTAACGATAAATGATTATATACAAGTTGTATAAAAGATAGGAAAGGGCCATTTATTCTTAGTTAGGATGTTTCCACTTATAGTTTTTGTTCAATTGCTATTTTCTTATCCATAATCCTAATGTGTTGAATTTTTTTATAAAACACTCTTTTCTTTTTTAGACCATTGATCTCTGTTTCTCATGCAGAATTTCACATTTGTGGTTTGCATCTAACAGATGACACCCCCTAGTCTGGGCCTTGGAGTTAGCCTCTGCTTCCTCTTGTACTTGATACATGTGCAGTACCTCTGACAGTGCTCAACTTCTCAGTTCTCAGAAGCCTTTCCTGATGCTCAGTATCACAGGCCTGGGACTCCCTAGTCACACTGTCTTGATCTCCAGGACATCATAGTGAGCTTGTTTCCTTCCTGAGGGCCCCAACCACTCCCATTTGGCAGGACACAGACCCTGGACTGCACATGGACTCATCCCACCACACAGCCTGCCCTCATCGGGTTCCTCTGATTTCTACCCTCATTCTTTCAGCATAAAGAAGGTAAACTAAGCAAAGGCCCATTCTAAAGAAATCACCTAATTGAAATCAGGTGAAGCTTTGGCAAAGGTCTTCGAAGTCATGCTTCTAAATGTTGATTTGAATTGTAGCATCCTTGCTGACATCAGAAAGTCGATGAGAGAGGGGGATACTTTCAGTAGTATTTGAAAGATTCTAACATACAATCCGTCTTTTCCAAACCAAGTTTGAAGCAGAGGCATCAAGAGTGTACTGGATCCTTCTTTGATTATTGTAAAGTGGTTTCTTGTCAGGAATAGACGACAGAGTGAAGGATGGCACATAGACACATTTCAGGACTGAACCTAGGGATTCCATCTGTGAGAATCTGACTGATTTGCTATTACAAACTGTGCCTCTTGCATCTAATAGGCTGATGTGTTTCAAACCCTTTGTAATTCAACTGAGAACACATTTGAGTGGCTTCATATACATTTATTTCATTTTTGTTTCATTGCAGCATACCTTAAAAATATGCATAAATTATAACATTAAAAACAGTCACTTATGAACTCTGAACTGGCTTATCTGTATTTCTTGTTTGATTACCACATTATGTGTGTCATCTCTTAAAAAAATTTTGAGGCAGAAAATGCTGAGAAAAATGTACCTGAAATCAGCAATGAGTGAGATGAAGGTTATTAAACAAGTACTATGACCTGGTTGGAAATGTTGAAGAGAAAGTGACCGCTAAATTAGAAAGAAAATGCTGCTCTCTTCCCCTTGCACCTTTTGGTGTGTCTCTGAATTGCATTTTTATGCAAAGCAGTCATGCTCTCAAAATATTAAACATAATGGACTAGCTATATCAGTCCAATCTCTGCAACTGCTTTTTTCTTTCAGGAAGTACCAATGTTACATTCTAGACCTTGCATCCCCAAGGCAGTTCCTTAAGCTAGTGTTCTGATTTACTTTCACTACACCAAAATATTCTAGGGCTGCTTTCTGCAAAGCTTCTTTCTATTTCCCAAATACTACTGAGCAGTTGCTCTAGCTTCTCCAAGCAAGGTCATTTAGAACCAAAGTGATAATGGCTATAAATGTATTGAAATCATTTCTTGATAAAAGTACTAATGTCTGAATGACTGTAATATTGATTCAGTGCTGCTTTGTAATCTATCATTTCTCCAATGCCACATTTGAATAATTGCTTTCCCTGGCCTATGCCTGGAGTGTCTGCATACTGTTGTATAGGTTGTTCCAAGCACAAGAGCATCAAACCCAGGGAGCAAGTATGAACTTGACTATAGAGTACATTTTACTACCTCCACAACACAGGGTTCCATCAGTTAAGATTATGGGAGACTTTTTCTTAATGGATGCAAGGAAACCAGATATTTGCCAAGTAGTATATTTGTAGAGGCAAGTCCACCTAGAGAAGGTACTGATTTTTTGTTGGTTTTAATTTGTTTACAGTCATGGCCCTGTTTGGACCAGCCATGCCTCCTTTGTATAATTATTATTTCCTCTATTTGATATTTTCACAGATATCATCAGTATATCCACTTTTTGTCTGTTGGTACATACTGGATTTCAGTGGGTCTTAACAAAGGTGCTCCATTCCACTCTTCTTAGTAATCTGCTTGAAACATTTTGTGTGCTTTAATATTTAGTTTCTAATTCTATGCATCTTGGGCTGTTTTATCACAAAAGCTTTCAACTGCTAATGGATTTGGAGACATTTTGAAGCTGTATCTAGACTACATGCGTACATTGAGAATATTGATTTGACTCCAGGTGAGAAACACTTCCATTTAAAAAACCATTGCCAATTAATTAAACTGCAAAATCCAAGATATAAAAGTTCTATGACTGACCAAAGAAATGCTTATGCATTTTTATACTTTGTTGATGCATTATAGTCTCATATCATAATGCAGAGCATACTGATAGTGACATACATGCACACATTTTAAATGCTATAAATATTACCAGTCTTTTCAAATCCTTCAGCTAATCTTACATGTTACGGTTGATATAAGGCATATGCCTATAAACAAATGTGCCCTTAAAATCATGGTCTGTTAGGTATACAATCACAGCCTGCTGTGGTGGCACATGCCTATAATCCTAGTACTTGTGAGGATGCAACACAAGGATCTCATGTTCGAGGCCAGCCTCAGCAACGTAGCAAGACTGTTTCAAAATAAAAAATAAAATAGTAGCTCAGGGAGATAGAATAACACTAGGTTCAATCTCCTGTACCAAAAAAAAAAAAAAAAATCACATTTCATTCCAGTTAAAGAATTCTAGGTGTAATAAAACCATTGTGATCATCATTGCTCTTCTTTCACCACCAGTGCAGGTGCCTGCACTGGGGAGTCTTGCAGTGGGAGTTCCTTTACTTGCCAGGAGGGCTAATTGCTAGTTACACAGACCTGGGTCCATTCCCAGGAATTGCTCTCTGTGGAAGGAAGCTGGCCACCTCTAGGAAAATGGCCCACATGACTGATTGAGGAGGGGAGTGAAAAAGCCTCAACGTACCAAGATCCTGGAAACTATCTCCGTTACTGACCCTGTCTTATAGCAGGTGCACAGCAGATCAACTTCTACTTTCTACTCAGTTCTGCTTTCCTCACGCTTCAAAGGTCTTGATCTCTGAACATTCTCCCAAATAAACTTCGTGCCCACATATACCATAAATTATTTCCTGAAAATCTAAGCCTACTAGAATTAGTACCAAGAGTGGTCCTGGCAGCAGGGATGACCCAATGACTGGCTGGCAGTGAATACTCCATCTCTGGTGGCTGGCAGGAGTCTGATTGTCCTTGCTGTAGTCTCAAGGTAATTGTTAAAGCCAGCGGTCAAAATGGTATGAAATCTGGTAGAAGGTGATGCATTAGGGGGAACACTATTGTAGGCATTTGAGAGGACCAATGCTATGGTCCTTTTATGGTACTATGTCATAAGGCTTAAGAAATTTAATGGATGGGAGCTATCCATGCATTGACTAATCACTCCTATAAGGTGAATTTTCTAAGCCAGAGGGTACCCTTCGTCTTCCAAAGCCATAGGACAAGAAAACAAAACAAAGTTAGGCATAGTGGCACATGCCTGTCATCCCAAAGCTCCAGAGGCTGAAGCAGGAGGATAGCAGGTTCAAGGTCAGTTTCATCAATGTAGCAAGATGTTCCACAACTTACCCATTCCCTGTTTTAAAATAAAAAATAAAAAGAGGTAGGGATGTAGCTCAAATGTAGAATGTCCCTGGGTTCAATCCCCAGTACAAAAACAAAAACAAACAAACAACCAAAAATCAATGATCTGGTCCAAATTTCAATCATATGATTAGTAGAACTCCAGAGGTAGATGAATTTTCAAACTTAGCATAAATGCTATGATTTGCTGCTGTGAAACCATCCTCAGACTCTCTTACATTTGATGGCTTTCAGGTTTAGCATGGAATCTAGGGATATTTTGGGTATGAGCAGTGGAAGAAAAGAACCTTGGGTTATTAATTGCCTTGTCCCCTTACTTCCGAGCTATATTTTTTGGCCCACTTATGAATATATGTCACACATGAAGACTGGATGGCCACTATTTCATGATTAAAATTCTAGGCATGGTTCAGTAACACTCTTTCCACCTTGCACTCCTCTGAAGAGGGGATGATAATGACTTCTCACTGATTCTATGCTATGAGCTCTTCGTTACTCTTTTTAGTTTTCTTTGCACTTACCATGCTCCTAAAATATTCCCAAGTCAAGTTATCTCTTACTAAATAAACCTTTTGAGTGCCCCAGCTATTTCTTGCTTGCTGGGTCCCTGAATTATAATACTAGTGAGGTGTATGTGTGTGTGTGTGTGTGTGTGTGTGTGTGTGTGTGTGTATGTGTGTATTTGTGCTTATTTGTTTTTACAACAAAATGCGTATATACAATTAAAAAGCAATGAGGAAAGCTCTCTAATAGTTGTGTGCATGTATGTTTCTGTCACTCTATACCTCAGTATGGTGTATAATGTGCCAAATAAAAATGTTAAAAAAGCAATGAGTTTTACCCTTTGCCTTGGAAAACATGAGATATTTGTGGCAATATTTTTAAATATTATAAAATTACATAAAGTTATTCAGTGGTTTCCTGGGATTAGGCTTTGATGTTTATTCTAGGTTAAAACATTTTTGAGAAGAAGGTAAGGGCAAGGAATACGTGTGTTATATGCTTTAGTTTTTGCTTTGCTGTGTCATTGATCACCACAAAACTATGACACATTCTTTTCTACTCTATATTTTTGTTCATTGCTAAGGTTTATATTGATGAATTAAGAAATTGTATTAGGAAAAGTCAAAGCTATAGGTAGACTAAGCTTATCAGGGTAGGTGGATATCCAAGGCAGAATCCACTAAATTGTTTAACCACCAAATTTTAAAAGATTAAAGGTAGCACATACAGGCCAGTTTCACAGCACACCACCACGTAAAC
>PVLC010045588.1:0-11746 GCA_004027655.1 Graphiurus murinus | reverse complement strand
TACTGGGGATTGAACTCAGGGGCATTCTACCTCCGAGCTACACCCCCAGCCCTATTTTTTATTCTTTATTTTGAAACCGAGTCTCACTAAGTTGCGGAGTGCCTCACTAGGTAGCTGAGGCTGGCCGCGAACCCGGATCCTCCGGTCTCAGCCTCCCGAATGCTGGGATTACAAGCGTGCGCCACCACGCCCGGCTACAGCATGCGCCACCACGCCCGGCTCCTGTCCTATCCTTATAAGGATCCTCCACACTGGTCTCCATAGCAGTGGTGCTGATTTACAATCCCACCGACAGTGTGTTTTTCCTTTTGATCTACAGGCCGTGAGCATCCTGCCTCCAGTGTTTGTTGTTGGACGCACTCCCCACAACCCCTGCAGGAAGTCGGCCCAGGTACACCTCCGTTGGGTCCTTCTGCTTTAAATGGCTCCGTGGTTCCCTGAGGGCCCATACTCCAGTCTCCCGCTGATCGAGAGGAACTGTGGATAGAGGGCAGAGGCCGTGTGGACAGGTGCAGACCATGGCGGCACGGTGTGACTCCTTCTTCCTTCCACCTCCAGGGCCAGCCTCGCCTGCTCTGGGGCCACAGCACACCTCCTGTGCACCCCTGACGCCTCCAGGTTAAGGACTGAGTGCCGCCTCGGAAAGGATGCATGCATCTGCTCCGTACTACATAAACCCAGCTTAGAGCCACGTGAAGCAGGCCGCTGGAGCAGGCGTCTCTGCTTGTAAACAGGCCGCCGTTTCTCTGTGCTGCAGCTCACCCCCGGCGGCCACGTGTGGCTGGTGAAGCGGGCTGTGCCTGGTTTTGCTTACTGGGGGATCGCTCTTCTTCCTGTAGGAAGAATACAGCTTCCGTGCTCGTGTCACTAATGAAAGCGCCATGGGGCTGATGTCATTGCTATTTATTTCTGAGCCCCCGTAGGGTATTTAGCATCTCTCAGAACACCAGAGGACGTCATTTCTTGCCGCAAATGCTTCCAGGCTTGCACCGTGGATAACACGCCCACGGTGTGCAGTGAGACAACCCAGGTGTGGTGTGGTCCTCATCTGGGGTTCCTGGGCCTGATAATCATCGGGCTGTGACCCCCAGGCCAAAGATGGGGTGGTACTCTAGGGATGTGTACACAGCTAGCCCCTGGCCCATTGACCCTCTAGCACGCAGGGCAGGCCTCGTTACACTGAAGCTCTGTGCTTATTTCGTTATTATTATTATTATTATTGTTGTTGTTATTAGCAGTAGTATGAGTGTTAGTATTAGTATTTCATAGGAATCTTCATGCCCCAGCCCTGGTTCTTTGGACCCTCTGAGCCAGGCAGGTCAGGGTCTTGTTCTGGGGTCCCAGGATTGGGTTCAGGTTCTCAGTCATCCTCGGAGACAATAGGGTCATGAAGGGAAACAATAGGGTCGTATCTGCTACCCACCGGGGTCCCTGAGATGGAGCAGGATAAAGGAGATGCCCGGGCAGTGTGGGGGAAGGCATCCTGGCGGTGTGCACTTGGTTCTGCTCCTTTATCAGTCACAATCTCCGGTGCAAAGACAAATTTCTCCTTCTGACTTAAGTTGGATCAAGTTGTTCCTTGTGAGGGAAGAGTTCCGACAGCCTTGTAGGTGTGTCGTGTGCACGTGCGTGTTATCAGTGTGTTGTGGGTGTGCAATACCATGCAGGTATAGTCCTCAGCTCCGCCGTGCACCCTGGCCTGATCTGGCTGGGCACCCCCACTTCCTGTGTGAACGCTGACCTGCAGTGGGGAGCATTCTAGTCACGAAGCCAACCCACATCTCATATTTACAAGGTGGTACTTTCCATTTCTGGGTAATTCAAATCGAGAATTAGTTCTTTGTCCAAAATCCCTTCTACGGGTCTATCGGTAATTTGGTAAACAGAGAAAGTGCCGGAAATTACTTTGGAAAGGACATTTCCCATCACTTCGCGGAGGTTTAGGAAAGTAGGTGGTCGTGTTGACATAAAGCAAGACATGTTATCCTTCTGGATGGGGGGAGTGCTACAACCTCTCCCTCTGCACCTCCCAGGCACTGGCTAGCAAAACAAAACACAACGCCGCCCCACCCGGGTGCCGGTTCTGACTTTTACATAAGTTGAATATTTGATCTTTAAAGGTAACTCCAGGAAGAAGACTTGGTACTTTAGTTGAGCTTTCTCGAAAGAAATGAATCTCCCAGTTTGTAGTGTGGGGTTTGTGCTCGCAGTTTAGTCCTGCCCTAGGATGAGGCCAAGTATGTCTGTGATTACGGTCCAGGCAGCAGCGGGTCAGAGCCCCAGAGATGAGCTCACACTGGCAAGGCGAATCGGGCGAGGAAAACAGCCCCCCGCTCCTTGCTGAGGGGGCAGAGCCCTTGTCGTAAACAAAGCCTGCTGCTCTTAGAATGCAGCCCCAGGCTAGGAATCCAGCCAACCTCACCATTCCCCAAAATGGCAGTGTGAGGACTGAAAGTGTCCTACCAACAACGACTCAAATCACATCAGGTACGATGCCGAGTGGCTTCAACATTGACCTGGATATTTTTAAAACACAGCAGCCATCATCCGACCTGCGCTTTCTCCTCTACAGCGCGTGTGGTGGCCAGGGAATGTGATTGTTAGGGAGGCCTAGTGAGAGGTCCGTATTTTCTTGTTCCTTCAGGAATTGCCAATGTCTCCGACATCCAACATTAAGAGAAGAGCTGTAGGTTCATACACTGGAAACTTGAAACAGCGTTTGAGGAAAATGAAATGTTAGCCCTCGGCTGTGGGCAAAGACGGCTTAGTCCCTCCCCAAAGTTGCATCCTGCCTAGGGTGGGCCCTTCCACTAGGAAAATCAGCTCTGCACTGCCTCCATGGAAAGCACTTCTTGTTTAGTTGCCTTAATAAACACGGACAAACAAGGAATCCAAGGCGGCTGTAATATAGACATCATAGGCAGAGTACTGACCAGCAGTTGCATTACTTTTTGCCTTGGAGTAGAAAGCATAGAGACATTCTTGGCCCACTCCTGCTGGCTCTAGAAGGCAGATGTTTGCAAAACCTGAGGCTTGGAAAATGCAGACTGTCGTCCAGAGAGTGGCTTTCTCCGTTCTTCTGCTGCCGATTGTTTCACAGTTCCAAGAACTGGCTAGAGAGGGCGCGGTGCAACTGGGCCTCCCTCAAAAGTCTATTGACTGCAACCTGAATTATGGGCAAGTTCTTTGGCATAGTTTTTTTTTCATCTAGGATCTTGGCAAAAAAGAAAAAGAAAATATACTTATTATAAGAAATGATAGAGTGCTCGTCTCAGCAAGAAAGGGACTGGCTGGTCTAACAGAGTGCATGGTTTCTGGACAGGAACTCCAAAGCTACATTTTGGTCCTGTGAAATTGCACTTTTAGGTCTTTACTTAGCAAACCTGATGAGCTCATCTGTCCTTCTGTTGACTCATTTTCTTTCATTCTTTTTCATACTCATTAAAGCTTATTCACAGTAGGTCAGTGTCTTTTCCACGGCTGTTGAAAACCCTTCCAGCAAAATGAGGCACATCAGGGTCTGGTTTCAGCTGCATTCCATGGTGACTTTTCTTGCCCAAAGAGCCAGGAGAGGGGACCACGACACTGTCCCCAAACACCTCGCCTCTGCTGTCTGATGTATTCTGCAACAATCCATCCTATTTTATAAGTTCAACATCTCATTTCAATTCCTTTTATAAGAACAAAATTAAAATTGGCTTACTGAATACTGGGTGGAGTGGAATTTTGTTCAATTTCTCATTTGATTCTCAGAACGCAACAAGGCAGCACGATTCCCTTGTTTTACACATTAAGGGGCTCAGGCTCTTCAAAGCTGGTCTAAAGCCACAGTACGTGTGCTGTAGTGTTAGGTTCAGAAATGTTGCAAATGTATTTTTATTACAATTTTTAGTGAGCTTTCTTTCCAAACCCTATTGTAAAATGAGGGTCATTAAGAAGTATCTCTCTGCTGTGAGCACGTAGGGGCATAAATGTTCCCAAAAGGTCAGCCTGGCTTTATTCTGGTCTTGGTCTCTGTCTCTTGGAAAACTCATAAGGAAAGGGGAGGGACTCCTGCAGATATTTAAGCACTCGGCATCAGCAAGTTGAGGGGTCCAACGGAGAAAAAGGACGGGCAATTCAGTAGCAGAAGAGGAAAGATCGGGTCTCTTCATGATGTCTTCGCCCACATGGGCAATAAGTGCAGATGTCCCAGGGTTAGTTAGCGTGCACACATACCCACAATCTTCTCCTGGACAGATGTTTCTGGAGGTCCATAAAAGCCTAGGGTCTGCCTCAGAGAAACATCTATCCATCCACCTCTCAAATTTAAACAAGTAACAGCCTCGTTCTTCAACCTGTTTCTTTAGGAAAGATTACAGACGGCCTGGAGCTCTGGTTCCAGGGACAGGGAGCCTCCCTCCCATGCAGTGGCCAGCTGAGGAGGGTCTTTGTTTACAGATAATCCCCAGGACTCCCGCCTGGGGACAGCTGGTCACCATCTGCACTGAGGCTCTTCTTATTGGAAAGGGCTTCTCTTCTTTCTCAGGATAAATGATCCTACTGCTTTTCACCTCCCACCCAGGTGGAACTTTGAAACCCTCCAAGGATCTGCCTTCAACCGTCGGTGCACGAAAGTTCCGATCCTGACAGAAAATAGGAGCTGGAAGTGCACCCTCCACCTGGGTCCTGACGGAAACAGCAAGGGGGAGGGGACCCCAGTTCCACTGAGACCCGCCAGGCACCAAGCGTTTCGAGTGCCCTGGGACTCCCAGGCTGGACCTACAGAGCTGAGTTCCTCAAGAATACGCTCTAAATCACTTTTCCCTGCTAAGCTCCCTGCTAAGGTGCTCTTGCAGGGCATCTTGGGTCCTCAAAGTTGGTTCCTTACTTTTTTTCAGTTGAGGTAAATGATAATACTTGGAACTAAGTTGCTCAGTAGATAATTAAGCTGTTTCTTGGAGACGCTGCGGCATTTTATTATGCTGTAGAATGCAGTCAGGTGGACGCAGCAGCCCACAAGTGATTCTTTAAAGAGGTGAGGCAGGCACCAGGTCCACCTACCTTCTGTGAATTTGCGTCTTAGGAAATAACGCAGTTCAAACAGGAGTGGAGATGGGAGTGTCTACTTTCCCGGATGAAGGGGAACCCGTGAATGAATGAATGAATGAATGAATGAATGAATCTGTAGATGGGTATTAGGGACATGGAGGTCTCCTGCATAGACATCAGGCTGTCATTTCCAGGCCATGTAAAGGTATGAGCGGTGCCGGGGTGATCTCTGTTTTAGGCTAGGTTCCCCCAGAGGCGGAGTCTGGTTTCCTTGGTGGGTGGTCCCAAGATTCACCAGCAGGAGAAAGGAAGTGAGACAGAGAAGACAGAGTCAAGCACGTTTCCACTGTGGACACATCGGAGGTTAATCCCTTCAGGGGTTTAGGGTTCAGCTGCTCAGAACATGCTCCGGAGATGTCCCACCAAGGGGCAGGCCCTCGAGTATTTAGCCGTGTCCCGCACCCATAGCTGACTCAAGCCTTTCCTGGGGGTATTAACTACTGGCCGTCCTTGGCCAGCCCACCATACAGGTGCATCAGACCACCTGCAGCCAGAGAAACCAGCGGGTAGGAAGGCCGGCGCTCGCACTAGGAGGCCATCCCCAGGGTAGAGATGACAGAGGCTGTGGCGTGCGGGTGGGAGTCACTGCCTCTCCTCTGTCTCCCCAGCCAGACGTCTCCACGTCTCCACGTCTCCACGTCTCCACCTGCCTGTCCCTCCACGTCATAGGGCCTGGAACGCCCCACTGAGCACCAGCCCTGGGGTATCACCTCTGCCCTCCCATAACTTCTTTTCTTTTTTTTTTTTTCTTTGAGGATTTGTTTGCTAGTAACATTCTGGGCCCAGAATAGGTTCAAGAGAAAGAAAAACTCACAGCCTTAGAGAGTCGAGAAGTGAGTATGATTTTGACTTTATGGAAATGTGCTATGTCAAGGTGTGCTTGAAGAACTTTAAATCCCTAATTAACGAACACTGAGGCAAATGTGGGGTGGGAAAGAAGTCACCTCCTTAAAGCGAGGTGACTTTCTAGAAGGTGTCACCCTAAGTTAATTGGCCAACAGAGCAATGCTTGGTGCTCTTGGGTCTTGGTACAACTCTGTCTGATAGCTGAGTATGGTCTTCATAAGCTTTCTATTTTTCTGGCATTGCATTTATGACTCTTTTGGGGGTTCTTTCTACATGATATCATAGAGCTAAATGATGAGAAAAAGAGGGGAAAGACCTCATAAAATGAATGCAGAACTTGGTAGGCTCAGCCCAGGATACCACAACTGCTTTTGCTAGGGAAAGTGCACTGTAAAAGGCTGTCCCATCATGGAAAATTGCTAGAAAGTGTATTGCTCGTCCATCGTTCAATAAGTCATTGCAAGCAGCTACTTCCTTAGTCTGTGGCTCTGTGCTGTGGGGTTTGCAAACAGTCCTCCGAATTCGTCCATCAGAACCCTAAGGCATCGGTCACCACGTGGCTCCTGAGTGGCCATGCCTGGGTTCCGTGGTGTGCATCTCCATATTTCACCCTAAGATAGAGCCTGCACCCTTAAGGAGAAATATGATCAGTGCAGGGTGGAGAACAGCCAATAACGATAACTAAATGTTGCATGAGAATTCAGTGACCACAGATAAACAAATGGTCAGGAAGGAGACGAGCAGGGGAGGACTTGTGACATCAGTGCCTGCGGTGGGTGTGGGCACACTGTGCAGACTCCCCTTTAAAATGAAGGACTTGTTGCCGGGCCTGTGGGGCACCGCTGCAGGTACTCCTGGCATGGCTTGCATTTAAAGTTTCAAGCAGAGCAGCTGGGGTCGGAGGTGGGTCACTGGGGCATGGATGGCCTTGGGTACTGTTTCTGTCCCTGCCCCCCCCCTCTCTTTCTCTCTCCCTCCCTGCTTCTGGGCAGTGCTACACACACATACACACAGATTCATTATGGCATTGCGGGTGCAGACTGTGTGTGTGTGTGTGTGTGTGTGTGTGTGTGTGTGTGTGTTACTGGAGATGGTAGTGCTCCAGCACCTGCTGGGGCTCACGTGGGAAAAACTGAACTTGTTTTGTGCGTGTGTGTGTGTGTGTGTGTGTGTGTGTGTGTGTGTGTGTGTGTTACTGGGGATTGAAACTTGAAACCCAGGGGCATTCTACCCCTGAACTACATCCCAGTTCCGTCTATTTTTATTTGGAAGCAGGACCATAGGAGTTGCTGTGTGTTGGCCTCGAACCTGCAATCTTCCTCCTGGGTGGGCCTGCAGCCTGCTGTGTCCTCGAGGCCTTTTCTGACTGGTGAGGAGCAGGAAGCAAGGGCAGGCCCATTACCCGGATGATGAAGAGAGTTGTCTGTGGCCCCGGCTCAGGTCTCACCCCCAGGAAGCCACACGAGCAGACCCACCCACCTCAGCCTCGGCAGGGAGTGAGGAGGCCAGCACTGTGCCTCCCAGCTCCGGGGCCCTCAGGGAGTTCTTAAGGGACCACGGCATTTCCACAAAGGCTCATCGAGCTGGATGTAAAAAGAGTGTTCCTTTCTACTCGTAAACAAACGAGCATTCCTTTCCAATAACATGGAGTGTTTTGGGCCTTCCACCTGCCAGGGCGGTCCCAGGAAAAAGCTATAAAATGACTCAAAGCCCCGTCTTAGAAACCGCAGCTGGGCGCTTGGAGACTTTCATTCTGCACGACTCTGATTCCATGATGGCTTCTGAGCTTACTCATAAGGAATCTTTCTTTTTGTACTGGGGTTTGAACTCAGAGGCACTCTACCTCCGAGCTATACCCCCTGCCCTTTTTTAAAATTTATTTTGAAACAGGGCCTCACTAAGTTGCTGAGGGCCTCGGTAAGTCAGGCCCTGTCTGCTCTGAGAGCCTCCTGGGTCACTGAATCACAGAGCGCCCCCCTCTCCACACCAGGACACAGGTGCAGTGAGGCTTTTGTGTGAGTGACCGTCCCAAGGGGTTGGCAGTGGCCGCCCAGGTCCTGAGACCAGATGTAACCGGGAGGGGAAGGTGGAGGCTGGACTGGATCCAGAATTGACCGGCTCATCTCTTCCTCTCCTTTCTCAAAAAGCAGAGTCCTGGGCGACAAGGCCTGAACTCGACACCCCAGGGGCTCTGGGAGCCGGGCTGTACCCGGGGCAGGTGACTCGAGTGCCAAGCTGGCACGGCCCAGCCCCAGCCTGGGCAGGAGTGTGCGCAACACACATTTGTGGAATTGGGTTGTGTTCTGCGGATGTGGGCACCTGAGAGGGAGGCTCCAGCTGCCCCAAACCTAGAGCTTCTGTAAGAGATTAAGTGACTCAGACTAACATTGTGATCCTCTTAGTTCTTCGCCAGCCCCCCATCGCAGCAATCCAAACCAGATTTATGCAAAGCGCTTGAATGCCAACGCAAGCCGGTTGTCTCTGGGGGTTGGCTGTGGCCCATCTCCCCACGGTGCTGGTTCTAATGAGTAGCCGTTCTCGGCCGTGGGCTCTGGGGTGGCGGAGCCATGCTGTAGCGGAGGCCTGGTTTTTGGGAAAGCATGTCTTTAATCATACAGAAACTTCTCTGCCACAGGGAGGGACAGCTAGGATTCAGGATCCCCCCCTTTTTGTGGTACTGGGGATTGAATCCAGGGGTGTTCCACCTCCAAGCTATACCCCCAGTCCTGTTTTGTATTCTTTATTTTGAAACAGGGTCTCACTAAGTTGTGGAGGGCCTCACTAAGTAGCAGAGGCTGGCCAAGAACCCGGATCCTCCGGTCTCAGCCTCCCAAGTACTGGGATTATAAGTGGGTGCCACCATGCCTGGCTCAGGATCCCTCTTTTGATGGGAATGTGGGTTCTTTTATTAACGCAACCTTCGTGGAGTAGAAGAGAAGAGAAAAAACCAAAGACCTTCCCAGGAAGAGCCAGAGAGGGAAAGAGGATGTTTCCACTTGAACACAGACAAATTAGCAGAACTGAAGGCCGGCCAAAAGCAGGGTTCCTACGCGTTTATCAAAACAGAACTCGCCTCTTGAGACTTCAGCAAGATTCATTCTCTATGGAGCAGCTTCTCTTGGCCAAGGGAGTAAGGCCTTGCCTGTGACGCAGGTCCAGAAACAGCCTGGCCGCCCCAGGGCCACTCTGGGAGGCTGGCGTGAAGTCATCGGAAAGGTCCAGGCCCGTAACACAAAGGAAGGTGAGAGGCTGTCCCGGTTAAAGAAGGCCAAAGAGATGTCAGCGGACTCCAGTGAGACCCGGGCCTTCTCTCTCCACCGGGACATCGCTGGAACAATGAGTGAAATCTGACTATGGCCGGGAGATTAGGTCATAGGTTTGTATTGGTCTCAGTTTACCGAGTCACATAATATTTTAAGTTGGTGAGAGAATGTTCTTGGTTTTCGGGGACGCACACTGAGGTCTTGAGAAGCAAATAGAGAGAATGAGAAACAGTTGGAAGGTTCGCACCCGGGCCTCTGAGTCAAAGACAGGTCTGGGAATTATTTGCACTCTTCCTATCGCCGTACTGCAAATCTTGAAACAATAGATGTATATTTTTAAGTTGAAGGATCTAGCCTTTCAGTTTTTTAAATTAACACATAACACGTGTACCTGTTTACAGGGTAGTGTGATATTGGAAAAGATGGTCTGTGTGAGTCAGCTTCTCTGCTGCGATCTAAGCACCTGCACACAAAACGAAGAGCAGGGAAGGGTTATCGGCGCGCCTGGCTTCAGCGGTCTGTCTGTGGGGCTGGCTCCGAAGCGTAAGCAACGGCGACCTTGGGGGGTACACAGAGGGACGCAAGAGAGAGAGAGAGAGAGAGAGAGAGAGAGAGAGAGAGAGAGAGAGAGAGAGGCGCCTGTGGCTTGGCGGGCTAGAAGGCCAGGCCACGAGAGGGGCTGGTGGGCCCTGGTCACTGAGGATCTCCCCGCCGCCGCCTCCTCTCCTGACCCACTGCTGCCATAGGACGGCCTGCATCGCCCAGACCCTGGCTGCACTGGAGCCACAGGGGCCACGGGGACAGGGAGGCTCTGATGAGGCTGGGTGGCTGGACAGGGCAGGCCCGACTGTGAGTGTGTGTGTGACGGAGCAGTCCCCGGTAGACACAAGGAGGTGATGAAAACATACTGTCGGGTGTCTGGTGGCCTTACCTTCTTCACAGGGGACCGGCCTGGACACAGTTCTGTCCCTGTGAGCGCAGGTGTCTTTAAAACTTGCTCTACTTTGCCCTCGGGTGTCCGTTCGCTTGCTCTGGGCCCTGGGCTGCTCTGCTCAAGACGGCAGGCAGGATGGAGTGGAGCACAGCCCTGCCCCTCCCCCCGCTGGGGACTCTGTGCCCACCATTCTGAACTTGCATCCCTGGTGTCTGGAATCCTGCCACCTGGGTTTCGCCCCAAGTCCCCCGGCCTGGGTTTCCAATGACTGCTGACACTCCTCGACCCTGCCATGCTGGTCCCAGCGTCCAGCCCCAGCTCGGCTTGTCACCTGACTCCACTCCACGGGTGCCCGCCCTGCCAGGCGCCCCTGAGCTGCTGAGCAGAACTCAACCCTCATGTCCCGCCGGGAGAAGGCTCCCAGGGGGAACGGCCAGGCCCGCCAGGGAGCAGAAGCCAGCTGCCTTGCCTGTGCTCTGCCACTCCGATAAGGCTAATCAGATCTCACGCTTGGCGATGTAGAAAGCTTTCTCCCATGCACGGGCTCTGCCCGGCTGCAGCCAGCCAGCCGCTGGCTCTGGTACTGTGGGAGGTTTGAGCGTCGGCTCTACCCACGCCGAGGGGGAAATTCCAGCCTCCAAGGGTCAGTGAAGTCCTGCCCGCACTGTGAGGGGCCCATCGTGTGTCCTGTCTGTTCCCAGTCCAGGATGGGAGATGCCCGCTCCCGAGGTCTGGGAACGGCGTTCCCAGGACAGCCTGCCCTCCTCCGGCCTGAGGGCAGCAGCAGGAGCTCATGGGCCCCACTCCTTCCCCGGCAGCAGGAACAAGCCCCGAGGAGGGGTCTGGATGCGGAGCCGAGCTGTTGGGTGTAGCCGGGCCAGGCACTGTAGACTTTCTATATCACATCCAAAGGAGGTCATGCAGGTCACCACAAAAAACTCATGTGTGTGCCAGGTGTCTGTCGAAGTAAATGTTGAAAATATGCCACTCTTGCATAGTTTTGCTTAGGCTGTTGTTTGTTTTCAATACATCTGGAGCCTCATGGAATGAAGGCAATTAAAATTCATCAGCTCATCCTCTGAAAGGCTGAAAAAAATCCAGGTATGCCCATGCACACACACACACACACACTCACCAATGCACATGCACACCCATACACATACTTGCAAAATTGATTAACTTTGGGGTGTTCTTATTATTCTTCCCTCAAAGGCTAGAAGGCCACTTTCTTCGTTTCTTTGATCTTTCTTTCTCCTTCCTTCCTTCCTTCTTTCCTCCTTTATTTCTTTAGAATTTTATTGGTGTAATCTCAGTACTTGAGAAAAGAGGATCACAGGTTCAAGGCCAGCCTCAGCAATTTAGTGAGACCCTCAGCAGCCTAGCAAGATCCTGTTTCAAAATAAAAAATGTAAAGAGCCGGGCGTGGTGGCGCACGCTTGTAATCCCAGCATTCGGGAGGCTGAGACCGGAGGATCCGGGTTCGCGGCCAGCCTCAGCTACCTAGTGAGGCACTCCGCAACTTAGTGAGACCCGGTTTCAAAATAAAGAATAAAAAATAGGGCTGGGGGTATAGCTCGGAGGTAGAATGCCTCTGAGTTCAATCCCCAGTACC
>PVLC010045587.1:0-11742 GCA_004027655.1 Graphiurus murinus | reverse complement strand
AGCCACACCCCAGGAGAGGGCAGTGGTGATGATGGGAAGGCTCCAGAGCCAGACAGCCTGGGTTGGATACCTCTTAGCAGCAGGAGACGAGCTGCTCTTCCTGCCAGCTACCATCTCTGGGATATCTTCCCCAGTGGGTTTTACTTCTGGTCCATGTGTGGCTTTTCACCTCCATGACATTTTCAAAGCTGAAGCCATTCGCATTTAGTTGTCACATGTGAGGTCTAATAAACATGACTGGGTGAAGTCCCTAAAGCACATCATAGTGTTTGAATGGATTTTTCTGCCCCCCCGCCCAAGCCTTATAATACATTCATGCTATCCATCCTCTTTCCCGTACAGGTGCTGATATCGGAAGGCTTAGGACGCTATGCAAGGGACCCAAAATTTGTATCGGCAACAAAGCATGAGATCGCAGATGCCTGTGACCTCACCATTGACGAGATGGAAAGCGCAGCCAGCACCCTGCTCAACGGGAGTGTGTGTCCCAGAGCCAACGGGGGAGTGGGCCCTGCCTCCCGCCGGCAGGACTATGAGCTCCAGGACTTTGGTCCAGGCTACAGTGATGAAGAGCCAGACCCTGGGCGAGACGAGGAGGACCTGGCAGACGAGATGATCTGCATCACCACTTTGTAGCCCCGGCAAGGGGCAGAGCAGCTCCAGCCGCAGCGGGGCGCAGGAGGGCCAGGGAAAAAGTGCCTCATAGTTAGGAAAGCTTAGGCACTAGTTGGGAGTAAATATTCAATTAGACTTTTGTTCAAGTGATGTCATGCCTCAAGGAAGCCATAAACCTGGTAGGAACAGGTTCCAAGTGGCTGAGCACAGCAGTGCACCACGTGCTTAGCCCCTGGAGAGGAAAGGACGTGTGAGGTCAGACCGGCCTGCCTGCCACCCCGATGGGTGCTGCGTGGAGTCGCGTCTCACTGCACCCGGGGCACCATGTCCACCCACCCGAGGCGGCAGGGGAAGGTTAAAGGTGATGACGGTCACCACACCTGTGTCGTTACCTCAGCCATCAGTCTAGCATATCAGACACTCACTGGGCCCAGCATATCCATTTTTAAACCCCTTCCCCCCATACTGCTTCCTGGTTCCTGTTCAGCTGTTCTGAAGTACAGTGTGTATCAGAACCACGCTGCCAGCGGCTGTCACAAGAGGGGAGTAGGACCTAACATGAGGTTCTATGTTGCATGATGCCAGTTTGCATAGGAGAATGTCACTCACAGATGGTCAGTTCTGACTGTCGTCCTTAAGGGCAACTGTAAACTGGAATAATGCACTTGCAACCAGGTAAACTTAGATACACTATAGTTTGTTTAAAAATTATAGATTTACTGTACATGACTTGTAACATACAACAATTTGTATTTGTAAAGAGATGGTCTATATTTTGTAATTATTGTACCGTATTTGAACTGCAGCAATATCCATGGGTCCTAACAATCATAGTTCCCCACTAAAATCTAGAAATTACTAGTATTTTTACTTGGGCTATTCAGAAGTAGAATAGAGCCAATTCTCATTCAGTGAAAATCCTTTGGGAGTAAAATTTTGAGTTCAAAAGAACGCTACAGAAATTTTTCTAAAATATTTTGAGTCACTATAAACCTGTCTTTACATAAGATATACGAGATGACTACTTGCAGTTTTTTCTTTGGGCAAGAGTTCTGATTTTGATATTGTACCTCTTATCCACCATGGGTTGCAACTATCTTTTGTTTGTTCACATTAATAACCCTCTGGTGGGTTTATTACAGAGCAGGTCAAGCTGGGCTGCTCTGCTCCTGAGCCATCCATGGTTTGGTTTCCTCAGCCGCCCACACAGACCATTTCTGCATCTCTGCGGCAGAAATAATTGCACAAGTGAATGAAGCATGCCTGCTCCTGTGTGCTGGGGCAGCAGAGGGGGCACTATGGTGACCTGTAGGATTCAAACGTCATACTGTTGCCTTTTTAAAAATGTTGCTGTGCTGTGTTCTCTTTGAGGGCTTTTATATGCAATTGAATGAGGGCTGAAGTTTTTTATGAGAATGCACTTAGACTGTAAGTCCAGGGAAAAGCCACTTGCGGATCATTAGAACTGTCAAGGCTTCCTTTTCTGTTAACAGATTCATGCTGACATCATCATGTGACCTTGGCAGGGATTTCCCTGCAATCAAAAGACAGGTAGCAATTTTGGTTCCAGTTTTTTAACTAATACATAGACAAACTGTCAATGTTGGTTTTTTTGTGTTTTGGTTCTTTTTTTGTAAATAACAACACTTTGTTATAAAGACCTCACAAACCTCTTCGTAAGACATTCTTACTCCAGATCCAGGCAAAAACACTTCAAGGTTTGTAAATGACTATTTCCTGACATAAAGCCTTTTTTTATTAAAATGCAAAATATTCTTCAGAATGAAACTGTGTAATAATTTCATTGTATTCGGGAGCTCTCCTTGCAGAGTTGGCTTTGCCAGCGAGAGCTTCACAGGGGTAGGTGCTCCCGAGGGCAGCTCTGTACAGGGAGCTTTTTCTCATCTGGCTCCTTCTATGCCAATGGTAATACCAGCTGCAGAGAGTGCCACATTTCCTAAAGGGCTACACCACTGTCAACATTATCTTGGACTGTCTCTCCATTGGGTATTGGTCTTCCTCTGTGGCTTAACGTTATCAGCCAACATCACCACCCCAGAACCACATGTTCTGGAATAGGTGATAATCTGTTCCAAAGTCAGTACTTAAATGCTGGCATTTTTTACAGGCTGCACCACTTCACAGTGCTGTCTGTTTTAAAGCCTGGTTCAATCTCTCATCTATATTAAATTTCTCTTTGTAAGAAAAATCTGAAGTTGTAGAGCATGGTTTTTTCCTTTGTTTTAGGAAAGTTTTAAGATTAAATATCTCCACTTTTTGGTGTCTTCCCCCTTCCCACAGTGCCCCCCGCCCCGGAAACAGGAATTACGTGTATCTTTAACCTTGTGTTTAACGTCATAGAGTAGAAATGGTTACTATGATTTACCTGTCAAGATAGAACTTTGTTAAGAACCATCTCTGCTCAGTGTGTGGACCCGTTAGCCAGGTGGCCCATCCCAGCTCCGCATGCTGCACAAAGAGCTGAAGGCCGGGAGGGCAGTGGAGAGTGCAGAGCAGGGGTCAGGAGAGTGGTCTGCGGACATCTTGGGGGGAATGGGTTGACCTGAGCAACCAGCCAAGGGCTTTTTTTTCCTCTGATTTTTTAAAAAAAAATTATTTTATTTTAATTAATTAATTAATTAATTTTGCGGTACTGGGGATGGAACCTGGGGGCATTCTACCTCCGAGCTACAGCCCCAGCCCTATTTTTTTTTTTTTATTCTTTAGTTTGAAACAGGGTCTCACTAAGTTGCAGAGTGCCTCACTAAGCAGATGAGGCTGGCCACGAACCCAGATCCTCCAGTCTCAGCCTCCCAAATGCTGGGATTACAAGTGTGTGCCACCACGCCTGGCTTTTCTCTGATTTTTTTATTTTTTTTATTTTTTTTCCGGTACTGGGGATTGAACTCAGGGGCATTCTACCTCCGAGCTATACCCCCAGCCCTATTTTTTATTCTTTATTTTGAAACAGGGTCTCACTAAGTTGTGGAGTGCCTCACTAAGTAGCTGAGGCTGGCTGAGAACCCAGATCCTCCGGTCTCAGCCTCCCAAATGCTGGGAATACAAGTGTGCACCACCACACCTGGCTCTCTCTGATTTTTAAAAGGAAAAAAAAAAAAAAGTCTCAGATCTGATGTCATGTGGGTTTATCAGTGGAAATATGGAAAAACTTTGGGGTTGAGGGATACAGTTTGCCTGGAGAGAAGACTGTATTTGAATTTATGGAAAGTTTTCCACAATAATTTCCTGTACCAGAAAGGCTGTAAGTTAGTACACTTTGCCTTCCTGCGTCCAGGACTCGCCATTGTGGTCCTGGCAGCCTGCTCCTGCAGCGTTAAGTTCCACAGGCAGGACTCCTCTGCGCTCTGGCATCTGTGCAGCTTTCTGTTGTACTCTTTCAACCTTTTTTTTTTCAAAGCACAGTTTCTGTTTTTGTTTTTTTTTAAGGTATTATAGGCTTCTTTGCCAAGGGGCTTGGCTAACAAGGTCTGCCTGATTCCCCACAAGACTAGTAGAGCCTGTATACACCTTACTTTGTAACTCAAATGACTCCCCTCAGGGCAGTGGAGCTCTTTGGTGTAGTAGACAGGGCGCGCTGGCCTCAGGCTGGAGACAGGAGCAGCGTGGCGGTGAGGGCTCAGGGAGGAACCCTTCAAGTCAGAATGTTCTGTTTTGTGTCTGAACTGCCAACAGTTTTCTGGTTTGACTTCTGTGGGTTCTGGACACATGATACTTCCTGTCTTATCTTCTCGTGTGGCTAAATTGGGCGATCATGCACAACCCGCCTCAGGAGAGGGCCTGGATGTGGCTGAGCAGCACGCCAGAGAGCCACTTCTCCTCACATGTCCTCGTGGTTATCTTAAAGTACAACTATCAGACTGCATCAGCCATGGTCTCAGGCTGACACCACGGGATGCAGAGATGGTGGAACTAAGTGACAGTTACCTGCCCTATCTGTATCCGCACAGTCACAGTCAGGCTGGGGACCGACTCCTGCCTTTTACTCCTTACCCCTCTGCGAATCCACACACCCTCTTTGACAGGGCTGACACCTGAGCCCTCTGCTGTTTCTGTGCCACGAAGGTGGCCCCAAAGACGCAGAGGGTCTCTTGGCAAACCTAGAAATTTCTTGACCATCTCTTGGAACAGGGGAAAAATCAAGATACAGGTAGGATTAAATAAGAATGACCTCAAGTTTTAAAAGGGAATGAGAAGTGTGATGGTTTTTCTCAAAAACTTGCTGTGGCTACCAGCCCGCCATGGTCTGCAACCCACTCCAAATCCCAGCAAAGCCAGAGAGCCCCAGATTTTTCTCCTCCTTACTCTGGGCCGAACACCACAGGTTTCCATACAATAATTATTTTTTTCCCCACTATAAGTGTTACCTTTGGATGTTTTAAGCAAAATCAACTCTAAATACATTTAGTTTTCATTTCCTTTTAAGAACGGAATAGATAACTTTTCTCGGTTCAAAAATAAGTTACTACATGACATGACTGAATTACACGCCATTTTAAAGATCAAAGCAAATGCTCCTTGTAGCTGTTTTTCCCCCCGAAGACTCAAATCTTCCGTTGATTTTCCTTGCATTTAGTTGTGCTCAACTGCTTTTCTATCTTGGCGCTTTCTGGTCTGTTCCCGTGGACGTCTAGAGAATGTGAATTCACCAGCCCTGTCTTGCTGGGCTGCCTTGAAAGGTTCTCTGGCTCGCTGCTGCAGTGTGAAACAGTGAGCTGGTATGCGGGCTTGGCTCTAGCCTTCTACGTTTCTTGGTAACAGGAAGATCTTTTACAATGATCCATCAGGAAATCTTTGGTGGTGAGGCCAGGGAGGCCTGCCCTCCTTGAGTGAGGGAGGTCCAGAAAACCTTTTGTTGAGACTATGTTTTATACAAACCAGAGCACCAGAGAGGCGGGCTGGAAGCCCCTCAGTCACCTGACAGCCTTGCAGGTCACTCACTCTCTGAGAGCAAGAGCAAGATCAGAATCAAGAGAAAGGAAAACCTGATTCTCCCAAGCTGACAACTATCCCTCTCGACCAGGGATACTGGGGACTACATGCCATCCTGAGCTGAGCTAATTCCTGTACAACTCTTAGCCTCAGCTAAAATTTGAGAAAGAGGATGTCCCTTCCCTGAGGAGCCCAGCACAGGTGTAGGGGGCTCACCACCTCTGGCAGCACCCTGCCATCTTGGGGAGGTCTAC
Source organism: Graphiurus murinus (assembly GCA_004027655.1). Lineage (NCBI taxonomy): Eukaryota > Metazoa > Chordata > Mammalia > Rodentia > Gliridae > Graphiurus > Graphiurus murinus. The sequence goes on along the minus strand of PVLC010045587.1, from coordinate 5,923 downwards.
CAAGAACCACTCCGCTCAAGGCAGCAGGACCGTGGGATGGGATAGAGGTGAACACAAGACAAGGGTGGCTGAAACTCACCCTCCTCCCCTGTCCCTGCCAGGAGGCAGGGAGGAAAGATCGCAGCTGGCATGCTGGTCTTCTACAAAGGGCCACAGGAAAACCCTGGGGGAGGGAAGTGCTGCTCTAGTTTCCTAAGACATTATCCAGTTCTCAGCCACTGAGTAAAGGCCACCTGAATCCCAATGTTGCTGTTGATTTCAGAAAACAGCATTCGAGCAGAGCAAGGGCTGTGCTGGTTGGTCCTCTTGGCTTGCCAAGGAGCTTCTCTGGCCACCTTCAGGCACTGGTGGCCTTAACGCTGGGTTTCCAGGGTCTTGGGCTTGTAGACAGGAACATCCTGGTCCCAGAGAGCAGACTGCCCCTTAATAATGTCAGCTGCTTTCTCCGCAATCATGATCGTGGGGGCGTTCAGGTTGCCACTGACCACACTGGGCATGATAGACGCGTCAACGACCCTGAGGTTTTCCACCCCAAGGACCCTGGTCTGTGGGTCCACCACGGCAGTGGCATCAGAGGGCTGGCCCATCTTGCAGGTGCACGAGGGGTGGTAGGCACTGTCGGCTTTTGCCCGCACAAAGGCATCTATCTCTTTATCTGACTGAACATGGCTTCCTGGCAGGAGCTCTTTCCCCCGAAAGGGAGCCAGTGCTTCCTGCGCTAAAATTTCTCTGCTCAGCCTCACACACTGACGGAAGTCCTGGACATCGGTTTCTGTGGAGGAGAAGAGACAAGTAAGGCCTTTACTCTTACTGTGCTGCACTCACTGGGAGATCCACAGCATGGAAAGGCTCAACTAGCTGCCGGGGGACAAAGCTCAAGGCCATGGAGGACCGAGCCACCAGGTACTCGTCACCTGCCCATAGGTTGTCAGACAGCAACCAAGCATCCCAGATGGAGAGAGCCAGCCCCGAAGACCAGGTTCAAGCCAGAGCTCTGCCATCTGGCATCTAGAATGAATACCCTGCCTCTGCCCCAGCGTGGCTGTGAGCGCCTACAGGCCACCACAGGCAAAAGCCCCCCAGTGCAGTGCTCATTCTGGCTGCACACCAACAGGAGGCAGTCTGCTGTCAGAGCACACCCGTGCCCGCACTGCCAGGTGTCCCGCACTCCTGTAGACGACATCAAAACCACACATCTAGCCTGCTGGGTCAAGTGAGGTCCTGGGGTTACTTTGTGTGGCCCAGGACACTGTGCAGCAGTGTGCCCAAGTTTACAGCCTGGGGGGATGGGGCAGGGGAGGACAGAGGGTAATCTGGGACGTGGGTAATATTTGGGGACAGATAGGCACCCTGTAAAGGCACTCATTCTGCCCTGGGCTCCAGGGAAATGACAGTGGCTGTTGAATTACCTGTTGACAAGTAGTTGGGCTGGATCACAGGGTGGTCCCGTGGATTGGCACTCCTCAGTTTGAGCCAGCCTGTGCTTGTGGCCCGCATGGTCCCTACGTGTACCTAGGAAACATAAGACAGTGACTCCATCAACCCTAATGCAGCAGCCTAGGGGGCCCTGGGTTTCAGCCTCCAGAGCCAAGTGAGAGCAGGTACATCAAGCATGTGCCTGTATCTGACTCCACTTCCACAGGTGATTAAAGAGCATCCCTCCTGGCTGACACTCCATTGTGCAAAACCTTCTGGGTGGTGACCCCAGGGTGCACCAGCCTCATGTGTCTAGTGCTGGTGCCTGGGCCCCAGAACCCTTTCCTCGAGCTGACACAGGGCCTCCCATGAGACCTGGGGACTGAAGGGGGAGGACACTGCCCTTTAGGCAGCTGAGAGCATCTGCCCCACAGCAGCAGCAGGAGGCAGCACTCTGCACTCACCTGGTAAGCCTCCTGCTGGGTGGGGACCCGCCCATGGTCAATCACTTGTGATGGCAGGAAATGGAACTGGATGTCTGGGTGGGGCACGCCAGGCTGGCTGCGGATGAACCCACCTGTTTCCAGATGGGATGTGGCTCCTTCCCCTGAGGGTCAGAAGAGGATGAGGCAGGAGGGTAGTCAAGGATGGGAGGGCTTCCACTCCAGCTCCGGGTGCCCCGGCCCCAGCACTAACCACAGCTGCCCTCCTCCCAGGTGAGTTCATGTAGCACCCCAGCTATAAACATCAACCACATGCTAGATGGGAGACGTCAGCTTAGTCGCTGTGCCTGCCTGCAGAGGTGTGGGAAGTACATGCTGAGTGGAGGAAGACGAGGATTTCAAAGAACAGCTTCCTGGAGAGGCAGCTGCTGAAGAAGGGGTGGCAGTTCCGCAGCCCAGCATCACGGTCTCCTCTCTGCCTTTCCTACGGGCCCTTGGACCACTGTGGGACCCACCTGCTTAAACAGGCCCTGTGCTAAGCCCTTCGACACTGTGCTATCACTTTGGATCCTCACACCAGCCTGTCAGGCTGGAACTTCGTACCCCCATTTTACAGATGGGGAAGCTGAGGCTAGGGTCTAAGGTTCATTGTTCAGTTTAGAATGTGGCAACTTGAGGCCACAGCCCTTGCTGGACTCCCCAGGAAAGAGAATGCATTGCCCACAAACTGTGTCCACCAAGGTAGCTGAGGAGCGTGCCCACCTGTGAATCGCCAGAGCCACTCCAGGCCAATGCAGAGCATCCGCAAGGGCTTCTGGGCAGAGTGGAGGGTGATGGGGCGGGTGCACGAGTGTTGAATGTATATCTCCAGGTGGTCCTGCAGGTTCTGGCCAACTCCTGAAACCAAAGGGAGTGGTTAGGGAGAATGGTGATCGAGGCGACCTAGCTGGCTTCTCGGTATTCCCCTGGTTTTAACCACCTCCCATCTGCTTATCTTCTGGGCCAATTCTTGGTCTTAACTTAAAAGTTACCTTCCAGAGCTACAATTCCTGCGCTCTGTGCCAAGGCTAGCCCTCTCTCAGATGCTGCCACAGCCACCTGCCTTGTCCAAGAGGGAGGAGGAGAACAACAAGAAGATCCAGTTTCCGGGCTACAAGTATCCTGTGAGGCCCTGTGACCCTTGGGCTCATGGGCAGGATGCCATTGTTCCAAGGAGCATAGACTCTTGCCCCCCCCCCCCCGTGCTAATATGAATGGAAGGGAGGGACAGAGAGAATGGACAGGAGCAGTGTGCTCACCAGGCAGGTGGCACACCACAGGGATGCCCAGCTTCTTGAGGTCGTCTGCGTTCCCGACTCCCGAGAGCATGAGCAGCTGCGGAGAGTTGATGGCACCCCCACTGAGGATCACCTCCTTGCTGGCATAAGCCTGGAAGAGGAAGCGGCCGCCTGGTCACACCTTCTGGAAGCCAGCAGTCCTCCTGGCTCGTGCACAGCATCCCACACCAGTCCCACAGGAACAGGAATGCTGCCACTGTGCAGAGCCTGCTCACAGGCCCAGGGCAGAGCAGAGGGAACTCGCTGCGCCACCAGAAAGCAGCCTGCATGTGCAACTGTGGTGTGAAAATCGAATGTGGGGCATGCTCCAATATGTACTGTGACAGTGGCCTTAACATAGAGAGGCAGGAGGATTGAAGTTTGAGGCCAGTCTGGGCAACTTAGACTCTGTCTCAAAATTAAAAAGTTAAAAAAAAAAAAAAAAAGGCTATGTATGTGGCTCAGTGGTAGGGTGTTTGCTTTGCATGCATAAGGCCCTGGGTTTGATCTCAGTATCACAAAAGTCAAACCAGGGAAGGCAGGTCTTAAATGAGATCAACGAAAGAAATCAATGAGCCAGGTCTGCACGTGGGAGTACAAAACAAGTTTCTGGCATAGAGAGAAGTGCAATGCAGTAACAGCACACGATCTCATGGGTTTAAAAACCTGGTACAAAGCTATGCATTTCTGTCAGACCAGCACCCAGACACAACGTAGAAGGTACCAGGGAATTGCCCGGAGGTGGGCACGGCAGACAGAGGCTCACGGAGCTCTCATGCCAGGGGGTTGTCTACAGGTGCCAAGGCTGGGGTCTTCCTCACCTTCAGCAGTCCACTGCCTCCTGTGAGGCCAAGGACAGTCTGCCACTGCCACCCGCTGCTTGCTCATCCCAGGGCTGAGGGCATGCAGGTGGACAGGAGGGCATGACTTTTCTGCCCATCCCTCTACTGCCGGGCCCCTGCTCCTGTCCACTCACCCTGTGACTCTGGCCGTTCTTGATGTACTCCATGCCTACCGCACGGGTGCCCTCAAACAGCACCCTGTTCACAAGTGTCTGGGTCTCGGCTCTGAGGTTGGGGCGGCTCAGTGCTGGGTGCAGGTAGGCGCAGGCTGAGCTCCAGCGCTTGCCTGTGGGATGGAGCAAGGTTAGGTGCAGTCCCTGGCGCTTGGGCAGGAAGAGGGCTGGAGAAAGAAGAAATCTGCTCTGCCCCTGACTGTGCCAGGCCTGTCTTCAAAGTAAGGCTGAGGCAGGGTGTGATGGTGCATGCCTATAATCCCAGAACTTGGGAGGCTAAGGCAGGAGGATTGCAGGTTCAAGACCAGCCTCAGCAACTTAGCAAGATCACCCTATTTCAAAACAAAAACTTAAAAGGCGGGCTGGGTGGGTAGTTTGAGGTAGAATGCCTCTGGGTCCAATGCCCAATACCACACACACACACACACACACACGTTAGGCTGAGACCTAAAGTCCCCAGGCACAGGTAGTAAACATCTTTGACTTTAACAGGATGACACAGACCAGGCGCAGCAGACAGAAGGGGCGGGAACCCTGGAGAGGTGGGGGAGCCCTGGGTCAGGCTCAACCTTGCCTCTCTCCTGCTGCTAGCAAAGGCCTGCCCCAGTCTGTGCCTCAGTATCCCCATCTATGAAGGAGGGACAGGGTGAGGCTGAAGAAAGGAGTCAGGGAGATGGGGAAAGAGGACCATGTACTCCTGGCCCCCTTTCTGTGCCTCAGTTTCCCCATTTGCAAGTCTCTAGAGGACTTTGGGCTCCGTTCAGGGAACCACTTCTCACTATTCACACCAACAGGGGTCCAAAGCGCTGCCATGCCCAATCACCGGCATCGGGGTAGCATGTGGCATCCCTTCCACGTCTACCAGTTTCATTTTGTCCACAATTACTGACCACGAAGGGGTCAGGAGGGACGGGCAGTGAGAGAGGCTGAGGCAGGGCACACTTACCTTCGTGGATGGTCATGTCCATCCAGCCGAAGCCCTCCTGCTGGAAGCCATTCATGTCGTCGGTGAAGGGGTAGCCGGCCTGCTGCGCCGCCTGCAGGAAGGCCTGGTGCAGGGGGTGGCGAGTCTTGCCGCGGGACACGCGCAGCGGGCCGTCGCCGCCACGGTACCTGCTGGCGCCCAGCTCGTGGCCCTGCGCCTTGCGGAAGTATGGCAGGCAGTGTGCGTAGTCCCAGCCCGTGGCGCCCTGGCGCTGCCAGCGCTCGTAGTCCTCGGCATGCCCGCGGATGTAGACCATGGCATTCAGGGACGACGAGCCACCCCAGACCCGGCCGCGTGGCCAGTACATCACGCGGCCGTCCATTCCCTGCTATGGCTCCGTGTGGTAGTACCAGTTGTACCTGTCGTCGCACAGGTTGGCCACCAGCGCCGCGGGCATGTGGATCTTCCACAGGAGCCGCTTGCTCCCCGCCAGCACGTCCTTGGGTCCCGCCTCCAGCAGCAGCACCCTCTCCACAGGGTCCTCAGTGAGCCGCCTGGCCAGCACGCAGCCCGCCGAACCCGCGCCCACCACCACGTAGCTGTGCTCGGCGCTGCTTGCAGAGCCCGCGCTGGCCCAAGCCCGGCTGCCTGGAGGCCTTTGCTGCTCCTGGGCTGCCCATACGAGGGTTCCCTGCCGGCCCAGGTGCCCTTGCCTCCAGCCTCGAAGGACACGCCACATTCTTCCAGTCCAAAGCTTCTTGTTCCCAGAGGGAAATGGGATGATCCGCTTTTCCTAGGACAGGAAAAA
>PVLC010045586.1:0-11670 GCA_004027655.1 Graphiurus murinus | reverse complement strand
CATATTATCTGAGAGATGAGTGATTCTGTTTGATTTAGGAAGTGTTTGTAAGCCTTGATTTTCTGTATGTATAAGAAATTCAGGAGTAATTGGGTACTGAAATTCCTGATGGTATTTGGTCCTGTTAAGCCTTAAGAAGAGTCTCCAAGAGATAACAACTGGATTAATTCTTATGACAAATGCCACTGTGCTGATCTCTTATGTATACATACTCCGAAATTTGACACACAGAGTTCAAGAGTTCTGATTAGCTCATAAGCCTGCAGTGAAAATCCAAAGCACAGAATCAAACTCACCTTTACACATGAAGCACAGATGGTTGATAGAATAAAAAGTGCCCTGGAAGTAAACAAAAGATCTAGGTTCTGCCCCCAGCTTTCTGTTGTTGACAATCCACATGCTCCTGACAATCCACATGCCCTCTCTGGGTCTTTGTTTGTTCAGTAGGAACTAGACTGATTTTCAAAACCTAGTCCCTCAAATCACTTGCTTCAAAATCAGCTGGGGCTGATGTGGGGCTTATTTGGGTCCCACTACCATCCTAAAAAAATCAGCATTTTGGGATGGGATTCAGGAATCTGTTTTGTAAAATGGTGATTTTTGTGATCATTAAAGTTTCTTTTCTAAATCTTTTTCTTAAAGTATAATACCCTCATTAAAGTTAGAGGATTATGGGATTAGAATATCTCTAAGATACCTTCCAACTCCAAAGAATTTTAAGAATCAGTCGTTTCAACACATTTCCACATGGGCACATCTACTAAACATATAACTTTGGACTCTGTAACCCCCCCCCTCCGCAGTGACTGTTCTAGGTCAGAGTGTACCATGTACAAAGGTGTCTCAGCTATTTGGAAAAAGTACATGTTTTCATATATGTAGTCTCTCTCAAAGTTAGTTTGCACATTTACTGGTGGGTACATCTACCAAACATGCAACTTTAGACTCTGTGTTCCTCTCTTTGCAGTAACAGTTGTAGAAACACTGAAGGTGCTTTTAAATGTGTGTTCTATCTCAAAGGTCGAGTAACTACCAGAGAGTGCCTTGGGTCCACTGAAAAGTCTGGTTCAAATATGATTTGGATACGGGAATTTCAGAATACTCTCCGTGTAAACACACTGCTCTATGGCAGAGGACCGTAGCCTGGTTGGAGAAGGAGGTATACTTTGAGCATTTCTAATCCGAAAATCTAAAGTGCTCCAATATCCAAAATTTTCAGTGTCAACATCATGTCACAAGTGGAAAATTCCACACCATGAAACTTTATTAAAAATGTTGATAAGCAGGCATGATGGCACACATCTGTAATCCCAGTGCTTGGGAAGCTGAGAGAGAAAGAGCACAGGTTTGAAGCCAGCCTCAGTAATTTAGCACTTTTGGCAACTTAGCAAGACTTTTGGCAACTTAGCAAGACCCTGTTTCCAAATAAAAAATAAAATAGGGCTAGGGGTTAGCCCAGAGGTAAAGTGCTCTTAGGTTCCATCTCCAGTACTACACACACAAACACAAAAATGTTGTATGAGATTATTAAAATGTGGCAGAAAATTACCTTCAGGCTATGTGTATAAGACGTGTATGAAACATAAATTAATTTTGTGCTTTAGCCTTGGGTTCCATGCAAGATATCTCATTATGTGTATGCAAATATTCCAAAATATTCAAACACTTTTGGTCCTCAGCATTGTATTTCTGAGTACTGCAGAACCAAGTGATATTATAGCCATTTAATCCTGAGCATCTTTGCCAGTTAAACAGTAAAGCCTGTGAAGTTTCTTCAGGAGAGCTCGAGATACTCAGTAGGAGACAATGTTTAATAAGTGACTCCTGAAGAGTCACTATGTTCATAACTTCCCACTATGTAAGCTGATGAGAGAATTCCAGTTACCTACTAAATACTGAAATCCTCTCATTTCCCACACAACTAGAAATTGTTGGGAATTTTCTTGAAAAGACCATGCCCTTCAAATAATCTTCCTGACCAGGCCTGGTGGCACATGCTTTGTAATTCCAGTACTTGGGAGGCTGAGACAGGAGGATCTCGGGTTCGTAGCCAGCCTCAGCTATTCCCTGCAACTTAGTGAGACCCTGTTTCAAAATAAAGAATAAAAAATAGGGCTCAGGGTGTAGCTCAGAGGTAGAATGCCCTGGGTTCAATCCCCAGTACTGGAAAAAAAAAAAAAAAAAAAAAAACCCCAAACCCAAACCAAAACAAAACCTTCCTGCCTTTAAAATCATCCATCCCTCTACTTTTGAACTTTTATACGAAGCCTACATTGTTTGGATTATTTATCTCATGCCACATGAAACAGGTGAGAAGGGTCCTGGTTTTTCAAAAGTGAATTGACATTTCATCTTTCTGTGGCAGTAAGCAAACTGCTTAGCTTGTCTCAGTTTCCCCAGCTATTCAATGAAGGGTGGAGCAGAGGGATGCTTGATGCCTTCCAGCTCTAACACTACTACATCCCTGTTGAGAAAGACAGCACAATGTGGGAAAGAACGTGGGCTTTGAAGCTGGACTGATCCAGGTTGGAATTTTAAGCCTTGGTTTCCTCAATTGTACAAGATATAATCTCCCAGGGTAATAAAAGTATCCAGCATATGGCACAGAAATGCATTCCAAACAGTTGGCTTCCTCTGCCCCGACCCTGTCATTTGTGTCTTTTAGTCCACATCTGATTAGGCTTCCTATTACTGATTGAGAGAAGTAAGCCCCAGTCCAGAGGGCAGAGACCAGCTCTCTGGGAGGGAAAAGTGTCAAATATAGAGACAAGCTGTTGGGAGGTGAAAACCATCAGTCTATGGGCAACAAGTTTCTTCCTGAGATGGGCACCACGTTAGCATGAAGTTATCATTTCAGGTCTGATTGAAATGCGGCATAAGGTAACCACATAAACGAAGGGGGTCACTGTTTTTATAGAAGCAGTGGAGCTCACAAGGGCACTGTAGCAGATCCCCAAAGTCTTCTCCTTGAGCACCAGGTGGGGTCACCATCTCTCTGCAGTGAGAAGCCAGGCATGCTAGCAGCACTTGAGAACTGGAAATAGCCTCAAAGACTGCTTCATGCAGAAGAAGAAACTAAAGGACAGAAAAGGGGAGGGACTTTCTCATGATCAAACAGCCAATCTAGCAGCAGAGGCAAGACATTTTAAAGCAGATGTTGTAAGTAGTGGTTAAGAGGTGGACTTTGGAGGTGGATAGCCCTGGTTAACACCCTGCCTCCCCCCACCCCAGCTCTGTGATCTGTGGCATGAAGGTTCATCTTTCTGAGTCTGAGTGGTCTCATCTATAAAAAGTACCACAAGTAACCCCTACTTGTGAGGATTAAAAACAAAACGGTGTGTATACAGTGGGCCCTCTATATCCTCAGTTTCAGCATCTGCAGATTCAACCAATCCCAATGGAAAGCATTGGGAAAAAACCTGCATCTGTACTGAGCATGTACAGTCTGCTTTTCTTGTCAACTTCCCTAAAATAATATTTGCATAGTATTTACATTGTATTAGCTATTATATATGTAATCTAGAGATTATTTAAAGAAGAGGGCAGTTATATGCAAATACTATGCTGTTTTAGATAAGGGACTTGAGAATCCGAAGATTTGGGTATCTAAAATGCCGGATGTGTGGTGCACGCTTGTAATCCCAGCATTCGGGAGGCTGAGACCGGAGGATCTGGGTTCACGGCCAGCCTCAGCTACCTAGTGAGGCACTTCGCAACTTAGTGAGACTCGGTTTCAAAATAAAGAATAAAAAATAGGGCCGGGGGTATAGCTCGGAGGTAGTACGCCCCTGAGTTCAATCCCCAGTACCGAAAAAAAAAAAAAAAAAAAAAATCCCCGCCGCCCCATACTGAGGGAGGACTACAGTGCTTAACAACACAGTGCCGGGTACATCGTTTCACAACAGGTGGTTCTAAAGATCATTAATTAGCGTTGCAAGGGAGCGCTGTCACCTTCTGTCTGCACACCTCCAGTTCCCATCTGAACCTCTCTCTCCACCCCCAACAGCCCCACACACCACGCAGCAGCTGGCTTTTGCCAGGGTGCAGAGGAGCCCCCCAGTGTCCTGGTGGGCAGTGCGCAGCTCACCTGGTGAGGCGAGCAGCACCTTGGCCCCGCAGCACTGGAAGCAATGCAGCAGAGACTTGGAGCGAATGTTGTAGTTGAGGCACGCCATGGGACAGCCCAACTTGGCCAGCCCCAGCCATAGCCACACGTAGGCCGGCTCATTGCCCATAAAGAGCGCCACGCACTCTCCCTGGCGCAGGCCGAGGTGGTCGTGCAGCGCTCGCGCCACCTGGTTGCTGCGCCGGTCTACCTGTGCGTAGGTGAGCGTCTCGTCCTGGAAGAGCACGAAAGGCTTGTGCGGCGACTGGCGCGCTTTCTGCATGAAGACCCGCACGATGGTGCGCACTGGCCGCCGCTGCCGGTAGCTTTTTACACGCCGGGCTAGGTTGGCCACGGTCAGGAAGTAATGCAAATCCTGGAAGAAGTAGGGGCAGCAGAAGTTCATCAGCAGCGGCAGGAGCAGCAGCCCCGCCAGGACGGTGTAGAGGACCGGCAGCATGACGATGGCGGGACCCTCTGTCCCCGCGAGGGCAGAGGGCGCACTCCGGGCGTGCAGTGTGGCGGCTGGGCGGGCTCTAGGCAGACCGCGGGCAGGCTGCGCCGGGCTCGCGGCGGCGGGACGCAGGGCTGGCGGCTGAGCTGCGGCGACGACGACGACGACCGAGCGCTCTGACTGCCAGCTCCGCGCCGGCTCTCTGGCAGGTGGAGTCGTGCGTGTGGGCTGCCAGGAGTTCCGGGCAAGACCGGCTGGCTGAGCCCGCCCCCTCGTGGGGCGCAGCCACCTGAGCTCTCGGCCCGCCCCTGTGGTCCCCAGCGGAGCAGGCTCTGCTGTTTGCCTGGGAAACCCGCCAACGCACCTCCCTAGTTTGGGGTCAGGTCTAGACTCCCCTGCGTTGTGACCAAGGTCACTGGAGCCAGAGATTTCCTCATCAAATGGTGATGACAGACGCAAATAGCGGATGTTGAGATTAAAGGAGACTTTGCGGGCTTGGGGGCTATTGCAATTTATTGTTACCAAGACTAGAGAGGCCTATGGAGATGACTTAGTGTTATTACCAATCAAATGCCTTGGAAATGTGAGACAGTTCTATTATTTATTAATAGCGAGCACCAGGTGCCGCTGCCAGACCAGACTCCCATCTCTCCTTCCTGGTCCCCAAGGGCTTTTCTGCCTGATCTCTCCTTGTTTCTCAGATTTGCTCTTCCGCCCAACCCCACCCTAACTGCCAGGAAGTCTCTTGTGGCAAAAGCTTTGAGGTTGAACAGACACCCGGCTCCAATGACAGTGCGGCCAGCTCATCCCAGCCCCTGCGGGCCTCTTTCAGTCCAGTGAGCTCTGATTTCGCGGGATGTATTGCCACATATCGCCACGTGAAATTAAGCTCTGGGGTTATGTCAATTTGTTTTAACATTTTGTTTTGTTAAAGGACTACCGCCACTGAAAATTCGCGGTATGGACCCAATTCAATATATCTAGAAGATTATGTAAATGTTATTGGCATTTCTCAAAAGCCATTTGTGTTAGAGGAAGTGTACGGAGGAGGGGATAGCAGCGTTTTACTTTCACCCTCTTCTGTCCTTTGTTCATTTTATCTTATTTTTAAAAAACGATTTTTTTTTCTTAGTCCCAGGGAATGGAATGGTGGATCTTTGGCATGCTAGGCAAGCATTCTACCACTGAACTACATCACCGGGCTTTTAAATTTATTTTGAGATAGGGTCTTGCTAAGTTGCCCAGGCTGTCCTCAAATCTGTGATCCTCACACCTCAGTCCCCAGAGTACCTGGGATTACAGGCATGTGCCACCATGCCTGGCTCATCTTCTTATTCTTATTCTTTTTTTTTTTTTTTTTTTGGTGATACTAGGGGTTCAACTCAGAGCTCAGAGGTATTCTATCTCTGAACTACATCCCAGCCCTGCCCCTCTCCCCCTTAAAATTTATTTTGAAACAAGGTCTCGCTGAAGCACCTGGGCTGACCTGGAACTTTAATCCTTCTGTCTCAGCCTCTCAAGCACTGGGATTCCTGGAATTACAGGCGTGTGTCACTGCACTCTGCTGACATTTTCTTATTCTTTTAAGGCAAATAAAGGATGCTTACTCCTTCCAGACACTCTGCTAGGGACATCCCTGTATTACATTTTTGGAGCTTCAGAGTTATTCTCTAAAGGTGACACTCTTATATTCTGTAAATTATAGACAAGAGAGGGAAATTTATAGAGGAGAATTAAGACAGCTAGTAATGCAGGAGTTTTGGAAACTGTTAACTGTTTAGTCCTAGGAGATGCCATGGGAGATGGGTTGATTCTGTGAAGGGTCTGGAGGAATTCCCAGTGGCAGATAGAGGAGAACCCAACTCAGAACAGGGGTGGGGTGGGCTGGGGTGGGGTGGGGCCCTTGGTTTACAAAACAGAAATTTTCTGAGCCAGTCAGAGGAATAGACAGATTTATTTAAGAAAGCAAGAAATACACATTCAAGGGAGAATGTGCACCATCTCCAGAGGGAGATGCATTTGGGGGGTTCATAGCTCTGGAGACCTATCTCTATAATCACAAGATGATTTTGGGTGTTTTGGTCATTTTAGGGTCCTGATGAGACCTTCACCTTCTTATCAACAGATATCTCTCTTGTTTAGACTATTCAGGGACAGCTAACCACGCTCAAAAGATTACTCTTCTGTGTGACCTTCTGTCCTCTGACCACGGAACATTTCTCCTGCTTAAATCTTCCTAGGTTGGATAATTAACAGTTCAAGGTATTTTGCAAGTGTGAATTTGCAGTATGGTGTCTGCCCACTTTTCCTGATCTTTTGTTTGGTCTTTGTTATCTGATTAATACATATCCCTTTGAGGATAGTCACCAGTGCTCAGGATAATTAGGAAAGACTTGTAAACTCTTCAGATATTTGGGAGTGAAGGCATAGGCTTGGCCTGAGGAGTAAGGGTATTGGGGAATTTTTCCACAAGCTTCTATATTAAAGTTACATTTTCCTTGTTCTCCCCTTATGTCTCCTTTCCACAAATTTCTTTGATTTCTCCTATGCTGCCTCAGGACCAGCTCTTAGCTCACTCTTAGCAACTCTCTCAGCATGAGTAGCAACTGTGTCATTTTACTCTCTAGATTTCTGTTCATGTCCTTATTTTCCTTCCACAATTAAAAAACAACAACAAAAACAAAAAACAAAACGAAAACCTCACATAACTTCTGCACCTCTCATTTTTGATCCCTGTCTTTTTTTTTTTTTTTTGTACTGGGGATTGAACCCAGGGGCATTTTACCTCTGAGCTACACCTCCAGCTCTATTTTATTTTGAAACAGGGTCTCCCTAAATTGTAGAGGGCCTCTAAATTGCTGAGGCTGGCTGTGAACCTGCAATCTTCCTGACTCAGCTTCCCAAGTACTGGGATTTCAGGTGTGTACCACCATGCCTGGCTGAGTCCCCTCTTTTTATCCCTGGTACCTGCTCAAGCAACCCTTTCCCTTGTTCAGTATTTCTCATCTCTGAACTCATTATCATTCAGTGACTGGTTGCATCATTTCCCTGGGGATGGGTTGGGGGCCTTCAGCATCCCTGAGGAGAAGGCAGTAGTGTCAACCAAAGGCAGGACAGAAACCATCCTGGTGTGCACTTTTTCCTTCATATTGAAAGTCAGGGCTAGTCTTTCCTTTTCCATTCACCCTCCCACGTCCCTTCCCCCTTCTTTCTTGGTTCCCTCCCCTCTTTCATTCCCTCCCTCCCTTCCTCCCTCCTTACCCTCCCTCCTTCCCTCCCTCCTTCCTTCCCAGTTTGAACCAAACCCAGGGGAATTCTACCTTTTTAATTTTTATTTTGAAACAGAATCTCAATAAGTTGCTGAGGTTGACCTCAAAACTGTGACCTTCCCAAGTACTGGGATTATAGACGTGTACCACTATACCCAGCTTCTTGGCTAGTCATTTCAGTGTAATCCTCTGATCCCTCTGTTCTTTTTCTCAAACACTTTCTTTCTATCAAGAAGCATAGACTACCAGAAATACCCACTTTCTTCTTACTGTTCTGAGAATTGCTTTAATAGTGTGTATGAACAATTTTCTAGTCACCAGTGGAAGAAAACAAGGCCCACTGGGGGCCAAATGGAAACCGGGATTTAAGCAGGAAATGAAGACTTCAAGTGAGCCTTAATGTACAGCTCCAATGCCAGGCACTGGACTTGGTTTCTCCGTCACTATTTTTCCTCTCTACCCTCTCTGTTCTCATCTAGGCTCTCTCCTCACGGGCCAAGAATGCCAGTGGCCCTTAGGTTACAAGCTTCCTGGGTCAATTTTAGAGAGAAATGTAAGAATTTTCTTCTTATGAGTCTTAATTAAAAAAAAAAAAATCCCTGACTATATTGTGTGCCTATCCCTGAACCATTTTCTGTGGGAACAGAAATGCTGGTTAGTTTAAGCCAATTCCTACAATTGGGGCTCACCCATTGGGGTGAGTGGGGGGTACAGTCAATTCCACCTAGGCCACTTCATGGAAAATTTCAGAGTATTATTATTATTATTAGTAGTAGTAGTAATATTGAGGATTGAACCCTTTTTTTTTTCTGTATTCTGAAATAGGGTCTTGCTAGATTGCTGAAGACCTCACTAAGTTGTTGAGGCTGTTTCAGCCTCCCAAGTACTTGGATTACAGGCATGCACCAATGCACCATCAGGGTATTATTAAAAAGAGGGTAAGGGAGAGATGGTAAAGGGAAAAAAATGAATTTGGGGAAGCAAGTAGCAAATGTCTATAATATATACCTCAGAAATCTTTACTCCAGTGAATTTAACTTTGAACCTGGGCTCCCACCTTTTATTCTACCACCTGATAATAGTAGTTCTAATCTAGTTGTATTGCTATAACAAAATACCATAAACCAGGCAGTTTGTAAACAACAGAAATGTATTTCCCATAGTTTTGGAAGCTGGGAAGTCAAAGATAGGTATCTGGTGAGGGCCTGCTTTCTCATAGATGGTCCCTTCTAGCAGTACCCCTGCATGGTGGAAGGGGCAAATGAGCTCCTTTGGGCCTTAATTAGTAGGACACTGCACTAATCACATACGTGGGGCTCCACCTCTTGATCTTATTACTTCCCTAAAGGCCCCACTTTCTAATACCATTGCCTCGGGGGTTAGGATTTCAACATACAGCAACAGTCTTCCTGGAAATCTTGCCCTTATCTAGGATCTCCACTGCTCAGTTAAGGTTAGTGGCTCCTCCTCGCTTTCCATCCTCTCACCCACAGCGTCTATAGACAGTTATCTAGTGCACCAGGACAGACCTGGGCTGAGCTGACTGGACACCTCTGTCTCTACTTGGCTCCCCTGAAGTGTGATCAGTATCTTAACACATCCCTATTCTTGGCACAGTTGTTGGGAAGCTCTCATCTACAAAATGAAGTTCAAAGTTTATTTTGGGGCTTTTCTGAATCTGACTCCTTTTACTAATTCAATTAACAAATACTTACTGACTTTCTACTATGAGCAGAACATTATCAGGCAATAAACACTTTAAAATGGACAAAACATTATTCCAATTACTCCTTTCCAGGAACTCTTTGTTTTACAAGTCTAGTGCATACACCCCTAAGAATGCCCTGCACACTCCTCTTTCTACAGCTTTGACCTTGCCTCTTTCCTCCCTGGACTTTCCACTACTCTAAAGTCCAGTTCTCCTTCAAGGTAGCACTTCTCAGGTTTCTGCATTTCTCACTCCAGTAGCTTTTTAAAATAAAGGTAGGCACTCAAAATAAGACAGTAACTTTTTAGTTTTTCAGAACCCCCTCCCCAACAGTATATTTTTATTATTATTTTATAAATAGTTAACTTTATGTTATGTATATTTTACCACAACTAAAAATAAAAAAAGAACCCCAGACTGTAGTACTTTTCAAGAAAGGATGAAGACATTACATCAACATATAAAAAAGATAGAAATTAGAATACTTTTTTTTTTTCAGTACTGGGGATTGAACTCAGGGGCATTCTACCTCCGAGCTATACCCCCAGCCCTATTTTTTATTCTTTATTTTGAAACAGGGTCTCACTAAGTTGCAGAGTGCCTTACTAGGTAGCTGAGGCTGGCTACGAACCCAGATACTCCAGTCTCAGCCTCCCAAATGCTGGGATTACAAGCATGTGCCACTATGCCCGGCTCATTAGAATACTTTTGAATGTAGAAAAAACTCACAACTTTTATTTGGTTTATTGAATTAGGTTGAAATTGTTTCTAAAGCAGGCCTTCACTAGACACCAATCTTGGACTTTTCAGCTTCCAAACTATGGGAAATAAATTTCTGTTGTTTGTTAGTCTTTTTTTTTTTTTTTTTTGCGGTACTGGGGATTGAACTCAGGGGCATTCTACCTCCGAGCTATACCCCCAGCCCTATTTTTTATTCTTTATTTTGAAACAGGGTCTCACTAAGTTGCGGAGTGCCTCACTAGGTAGCTGAGGCTGGCCGCGAACCTGGATCCTCCGGTCTCAGCCTCCCTGTTTGTTAGTCTTTATTTTTTATTTTTATTTTTTTGAAACAGGGTCTCACGAAGTTGTGGAGGGCCTCATTAAGTAGCTGAGGCTGGCCGCGAACCCGGATCCTCCGGTCTCAGTCTCCCAAGTACTGGGATTACAAGCGTGCGCCACCACGCCCGACCTGATGTTTGTTAACTACCCAGTTTGTAGTATTTTATTATAGCAATACAAATGAAAGGAAAGGTTCCAAAAACCTGCTTCTTTCAATCTTCTAGACCATACCAATCTATTCCTTTTCCTGAATTTATAGCCCACCATATAGATTGTGTTAGCTTGTTTCAGGCTTGTTAGTTCTACCTCACCAACTGGAGTTCCTGGTACGAAGTAATAGAAGAGAGCAGGAGACTTGGAATCAGAGGACCTGCAGTTACGCCATCACCTTTTCTAATATTGAACCATTTGTGCATTCCTGGTATTAACATAATCATGGAGTATTTTTTCATAATGTGGCATTAGAGTCTGTTTGCTAATATCTGGCTTTAGATTTTTGTCTTATAGTCCTAAGTGATATTGGTCTGTGATTTTTCTGTGCTATAGTTATAAAATTTAGATATCAATGTAATATTTGCTTCATAAAAAGAGTTTAGATGTTTCTCTTCATTTAAGGGAAATACATTTGGAATTTAGGTAATAATGAAACAATCTGGTTCTTAAAGTTTTGATAGGATTCCTCTAATAAAATATTTGGGCCCCCCTTTTGTGTATATATGTGGTAGTTTCTTGGTCTCTTCTATTTTTTTTTTTTGTACTGGGGATTGAATCTAGGGGCTTTCTACCTCTGAGATACACCTTTTTTACTTTTAATTTTGAAACAGGGTCTTGAGAAGTTGCTGAGGCTAGCCTTGAATCTTCAATCCTCCTATCTCAGCCTCTGTGCTGGCATTATAGGTGTGTGCCACCTCGCTTGGCTAATTTCTTCTATTTTTTAATTTTACAGAAATCACTCTGTTTGAGATTTTTATCTCTACTGTGTTTAATTTTGATAAGGATAAAATTGTCCATTTTTCCTAGGTTTTCAAATTTATTTGTGAAGAGAGGTACAAACTAGCCTTTTATTTATTTTTTT
>PVLC010045585.1:0-11747 GCA_004027655.1 Graphiurus murinus | reverse complement strand
TTTTTTTTTTTTTTTTTTTTTTGCGATACTAGGGATTGAACTCAGGGGCATTCTACCTCCGAGCTATACCCCCAGCCCTATTTTTTATTCTTTATTTTGAAACCGAGTCTCACTAAGTTGCGGAAGGCCTCACTAGGTAGCTGAGGCTGGCCGCCAACCCGGATCCTCTGGTCTCAGCCTCCCGAATGCTGGGATTACAAGCGTGCGCCACCACGCCCGGCTCTTCTCTTTCATTTTTTAACAATAGTTTTGCAAGGTCCAGAATTCTAGGTTGGTGGGTTTTTTCTCTACGCTTTATACATTTCTTTTTTTTTTTTTTTTCTTTTTTTCGGTACTGGGGATTGAACTCAGGGGCATTCTACCTCCGAGCTACACCCCCAGCCCTATTTTTTTTATTCCTTATTTTGAAACTGAGTCTCACTAAGTTGCGGAGGGCCTCACTAGGTAGCTGAGGCTGGCCGCGGACCCGGATCCTCCGGTCTCAGCCTCCTGAATGCTGGGATTACAAGCGGGCGCCACCACGCCGGGCTCGCTTTATACATTTCACTCCATTCTCCTACTTTTGTGGTTTTTTGAGGACAAGTTGGAGGTAATTCTTATCTTTGTTCCATTATAGATAAGGTGATTTTTCTTCTGGCTTCTATCAGTATTATTTCTTTCATCTTTGATTTTCTATAGTTTGAAAATATTTCTAGGTGTAGTTCTTTGTTGTTGTTTGTCTCTTTGTTTTTGACATTTATCCTACTTGGTTTTCTCTGAGCTTACCAGTTCTATGGCTTAGTGTCTGACATTAATTTTGGGGAAATTCTCAATCATGGTTGGAAATATTTCATCTCTTACCTTTTTTGGGGGGGGGGTACTGAGGATTGAACTCAGGGACATTCTATCTCTGAGCTAAACCCCCAGCCCTATTTTTTATTCTTTATTTTGAAACAGTTTCACTAAGTTGCCGAGTGCCTCACTAGATAGTTGAGGCTGTCCTCGAACCCACATCCTCCTGTCTTAGCCTCCCAAATGTTGGGATTATAAGCATGTACCACCACACCCAGCTCATCTCTTACTTTAACTCTTTCTTCTGGTATTCTCATTACATGTAGATCACATCTTGTATTGTCCTACAGTTCTTATATATATTCTTTTTTTAAATTTTTTATCTTTGCTTTTCAATTTTGGAGTTTTCTATTGAGATATCCTCAATCTCAGAAACTCCTTGGCATATTAATTATACCTTTTTCAGAACTGGGTACAGTGGTGCATGCCTATACTTGGGAGGCTGAAACAGGAGGATCACAGGTTCAAGGCCAGCATATAGTAACTTAGACACTGTTTCAAAATAAAAAATTTTTAAAAAGGACTGGGGCTACAGCTCAGAAGAAGAATGTTCCTGGGTTCAGTGCCCAGAAGTGTGCGCGCACGCACACACAGACACAGACACAGACACACACACACAAAAAAAAAATCAGTTTTTTAAATTTATTTTATTTTATTAATTAATTTATTTATTTTGCGGTATTGGGGATTGAACTCAGGGCATTCTACCTCTGAGCTATATCCCCAGCCCTATTTTTTATTCTTTATTTTGAAATAGGGTCTCACTAAGTTGCAGAGGGCCTCAGTAGGTAGCTGAGGCTGGCCGCGAACCTGGATCCTCCGGTCTCAGCCTCCCAAATGCTGGGCTTACAAGTGTACGCCACCATGCCCGGCTTGTTTTAAATTTTTATTTATTTTATTTTATTTTTTTGCGGTACTGGGGATTGAACTCAGGGGCGTTCTACCTCCAAGCTATACCCGTAGCCCTATTTTTTATTCTTTAGTTTGAAACAGGGTCTCACTAAGTTGCGGAGTGCCTCACTAGGTAGCTGAGGCTGGCCGGGAACCCGGATCCTCCAGTCTCAGCCTCCCAAATGCTGGGATTACAAGCACGCGTCACCACGCCCGGCTTGTTTTAAATTTTTAGGGTGAAAATTCCCACATCTCTATCATATGATTCTGGTTTGGTTTTAGCATACCTTGTAATTTTTTTCGGGGGGAGCCAGGCATGATGGGGTAAAAGGCTGTAAAAAGGCATTTACTTATTTATTTATTGCGGTACTAGAGATTCAACCCAGGAGCATTCTACCTCTGAGCTACACCCCCAGCCCTAATTTTTTTTTTTTTTTTGCGGTACTGGGGATTGAACTCAGGGGCGTTCTACCGCCAAGCCATGGCCCAGCCCTTTTTTTTTATTCTTTATTTTGAAACTGGGTCTCACTAAGTTGCGGAGTGCCTCACTAGCTAGCTGAGGCTGGCTGCGAACCTGGATCCTCCGGTCTCAGCCTCCCGAATGCTGGGATTACAAGCGTGCGCCACCACACCCGGCTCCCCTATTTTTTATTTAAAAAATTTTTTTGCTGTGATGGAGATTGAACCCAGTGGCATTCTACCTCCAAGCTACATCCCCAGCCCTGCTTTATTGGTGATGGAACCTGGGGGTATTCTACCTCCAAGCTACGGCCCCAGCCCTATTTTTTATTCTTTATTTTGAAACAGGGTCTCACTAAGTTGCGGAGTGCCTCACTAAGTAGCTGAGGCTGGCCGCGAACCCGGATCCTTGGGTCTCAGTCTCCCAAATGCTGGGATTACAAGTGTGGCCACCATGCCCAGCATCCCAGCCCTGTTTTTATTTTATTTTTTTATTTTTTGTGGTACTGGGAATTGAACTCAAGGGTTTCTACCTCTGAGCTACACCCCCAGCCCTATTTTTTATTCATTATTATTATTATTATTATTATTATTATTATTATTATTATTATTATTTTTGGTGGCACTGGGGATTGAACTCAGGGGTGTTCTACTTCTGAGCTATATCCCAGCCATATTTTTTATTCTTTTTTTTGAAACAGGGTCTCACTAAGTTGCAGAGTGCCTCACTAAGTAGCTGAGGCTGGCTGCAAATCCGGCTCCTCCTGTCTCAGCCTCCCAAGTACTGGGATTACAAGCATGTGTTACCATGCCCAGCTTCCCAGCCCTTTTTTTGTTATTTTTTAGTTTGAAACAGGGTCTCACTAAGTCATGGAAGGCCTCACTAAGTAGCTGAGGCTGGCGTCAAACCCAGATCCTCCGTTCTCAGCCTCCCGAGTACTAGGATTACAAGTGTGTGCCTGGCTTATTCTTTATTTTTGAAACAAAGTCTCACTGAGTTGTTGAGGGCCTCACTAAGTGGCTGAGGCTGGCCACAAACCTTCCATCCTCCTGTTTCAGTACTGGCATTAAAGTGTGGATTTGGTGTTAGGTGTGAGGGGAGGTGAAGGGCCTCCAGTCTGTGGTTGACGCTTAGTGTTCCACTGGATTGTCTGACACTCAGTTCTTCCACTCCTCCTTGTGCTGGAAATATCTCCCTCTGCTCAGATCAGATAGTCTCAGATAAAACTTGCAGTGTAGGCTTTGGTTAACTAGTTTCACCTGAGGGCAAATCTCTTAAGAACTGAATACTCTAGAGTATTTTTAAATGCTTCTGTAGTCCCATGTCCCACCCCCCAACCCCCCCCACCCCCGCCTCAGGCTTGAGGGAATTTTTCTATGATAGGCACTGTGAGAACCTGGTAGAGCTCTTAAATGTAAGACCCACAAAAATGTGGGATCTAATGACCCTTGGAATTTTTTTTCTTCTTTTTTTGGTGTTGGGGGGGTATGGGTAATTGGGGATTGATCCCAGGAGCTTTCTACCTCTGAGTTACATTCCTAGCCCAATTTTATATTTTATTTTGTAACAGGGTCTCTTAAGTTGTTGAGGCTGGCCTCAAACCCAGGATCTTCCTATGTTAACCTCCCAAAGATTGGGATTACAGGTATGCATCCCTACACTGGCTCCCCTGGAGTCTTTAATTCTTTCACTTGTCCACTGGGAGCCTTCAGCAACTCATCGTAACTGTTCAGTTTTTCTTCCCCAGTGTTGAGAACTTGCCCCCAAGTTCTCTGCTACTGGGTGTCTGCTCCAGGAAGTTGTGATTCTCCGTACTCACCTCTCTCTCCAGTTTGGGAGACAGTAGTCTGTGTTGTGACCTTACCTGTCTTATGGATCTAAGAAAAGCTGTTGATTTTTTAGTTTCTTTAGCTTTTTACTTGTAAGGATGGAGTGGAGAGTTCCAAGCTCCTTACATGCATTGAGCCCAGGGGCATTGTACCTCCAAGCTATACTCCCAGACCTTTTATTTTTATTTTTGGTACTGAGGATTGAACCCCAGGGGCATTCTACTTCTGAACTATACCCCCAAGCCTATTTTCTTATTTTGAAACAGTGTCTCACTAAATTGCAGAGGATCCTTCTGTACCCCAAGTACTGGGATTATAAGTGTGTGCCACCATGCCCGGCTATTTACATTTTCTTATGGTTTTTTTTGGTTGTGTGTGTGTATGTGTATGTGTGTGTCACTGGGTATTGAACCCAGGGGCATTCTACCTCCAAGCTACACACCTGCCCTATGTTATTTTTATTTTGAAACAGTGTCTCACTAGGTTGATGAGAGTCTCACTACTTAATGAGACTGTCCTTGAACCTGCAATCTTCCTGTCTCATCCTTCCAAGTACTGAGATTACAGGCATGTACCACCACACTCTGCTCTAGATCATAATTCATTATCATTTTCCCTAATGATTGATATTTAGTTGTTTTCCAGTTTTATAATATTACATATAATTCCACAGGGATCATCCATATATCTAAATGTAGTCATCTTATATGAGTGTGTCTCTAGGCCAGAGCAAATTGAGGAGTCTGAGAAGGGGTTTGGGTCGACTGGTGGTTCTTCTGATTTGGTGGGAGCCAGTTTGGGGCTGAGTATTCTGGAATGGCTTCACTGGTATATCTGGGCTGGAATGGCTGGAGCTTCCCTTTGTGCACATGCTCCCCCTCCGGAGGCCAGTCTAGGCTTGCTCATGTGATGATGGAAGAGTTCCTAGGAGGTGGAGAGGGCAAGCTCTCGAGCACAAGCGCTGTGGAACCTCCGCTTGCATCACATTTGCGAGTGTCCTACAGGTCAAAGCAAGTCCCATAGCCAAACCTAGACTCAAGGGTGGACAGATAGACTCCACCTCCCCATGGTAGGAGCCCCAGAGTTACATTTCGGAGGATGGGAGGAACTATAATACGGGGCTGCTGTTAGAAATAATTCACCACAGTGAGGAATTGTAAGTGCTCAACAAGGAGTTCTGAACATGTATAGGCCTGTGGAGGTGTCTTGAGATGTCCCAGTTGCTGCTTTGCACAAATTATGTCACTCTTCATTCTTTCATTCAATAAATTTTTGTTATCACAATGGCATCATAGAGAAGGCAGTGTGTGTGTGTGTGTGTGTGTGTGTTGTATGTTACTAGAGAGTGAACCCAGAACCATTCTACCCCTGAGCTACACCCCAGCCCTATTTTATTACTTATTTGTTTAGGTACTAGGGATTGAACTCAGGGTGTTCTACCTCTGAGCTATACCCCCAGCCCCATTTTTTATTTTTATTTTGAAACAGGATCTCACTAGGTTGATAATAGTCTCATTACTTGCTGAGGCTGTCCTGGAACCTGTGATCCTCCAGTCTTAGCCTCCCAAATGCTGGGATTACAAGCATGCGCCACCATACCCGGCTCTTTTTTTTTTTTTTTTTTTTTTTTTGGTACTGGGGATTGAACCCAGGGGCATTCTACTTCCAAGCTACACCCCTAGTAATTTTTTTTTTTTTTTTCGGTACTGGGGATTGAACTCAGGGGCATTCTACCTCCGAGCTATACCCCCAGCCCTATTTTTTATTCTTTATTTTGAAACTGAGTCTCACTAAGTTGCGGAGTGCCTCACTAGGTAGCTGAGGCTGGCCGCGAACCCGGATCCTCCGGTCTCAGCCTCCCAAATGCTGGGATTACAAGCGTGCGCCACCATGCCCAGCTTTCCTAGTCATTTTTTTTATTCTCACTAAGTTATAGAGGGCCTCACTAAGTAGCTGAGGCTGGCCATGAACCCAGATACTCCGGTCTCAGCCTCCCAAGTACTGGGATTACAAGCGTGTGCCACCACATCTGACTCCAGTTTACTTTTTATTTTGAAACAGGGTCTCGCTAAGTTATCATTAACTGGCCTCAAATGTATGATCCTCCTATCTCAACCCCCCACGTCCCAGTATTTGGAGGTTGAGACAGGAAGATTGAAGGTTCGAGGCCAACCTCAGCAACTAGTGAGATCCTGTTTCAAAATGAGAAATAAAAGGGCTGGACGTGTACCTTAGAGGCAGAATGGGTTTAATCCCTAGTACCAAAAAAACAAACAAATGAACAAACAGAAAGGTATTGGCCAGGCTTGTAATTCCAGTACTGGGGAGGCTGAAACAGGAGGATTTCGGGTTCTCGGCCAGCCTCAGCTACTTAGTGAAGCCCTCTACAACTTAGTGAGACCCTGTTTCCAAGTAAAGAAAAGAAAAAAAGAAAGATGTCATGTGAACTCAAGGTACTACTTCCTTTTTTAAAAGTTTGTGAGCCACCAGGTGTGGTGGCACACGCTTGTAAACCCAGTACTTGGGAGACTGAGACCAGAGGATCCAGGTTCGTGACCAGCCTCAGCTACTTAGTGAGGCCCTCTATAACTTAGTGCGACCCTGTTTCAAAACAAAAACAATAAAAAAAATAGGACTGGAGGTGTAGCTCAGAGGTAGAATATCCCTGGGTATTTGTTGACTTGGTTTATGAGGGACATTTAGTATACTTAGAAGAAAAGTAAAACCTCCCTCAAAAAGCCCAACAAAAGGCTGTGTAAAGACTTACTTGGCACCTCCCCTGGCGAGGGCTACACAGCCAAACACAGCAGATGTGGGAGGTAAGGAGCCAAAATTTTTATTGGTAATCATCTTTTTGTTCACAGAAGTAGAGGCGATGTTCAAGAACTGTATGCCAGGCAGGGGTTAGCGCTGTTTTCCTGAGGTGTTTGTTTCTTTGTTTGTTTTAATCCTAAAATATCATTGTGGTTGGTTTTTTGTTGTTGTTGTTGTTTTGTGGTACCGGGAGTGGAACCCAGAGGCATTCTACCTTCGAGCTACACCCCCAGCCCAATTTTATTTCTTGTTTGGAAATAGGGTCTCGCTAGGCCGAGGCTATCCTTAAACCTGTAAGCCACCTGTCTCAGCCTCCCAAATACAGGGATTATAGGTGTGTGCCCCCGCACCCAGCTTGTGGTTGGTTTTTCAATTGGAGAACAGAAGTGCCATCTCACTCACACAGTGCCAGTGCACTGACCGCCTCCCAAGTGTCAGTGACTGGGGTGAGCTGGAGATTCCTTAGGAGCCTCTTAACAGTCACAGCAGACAGGTGCCGGGCCACTGTCAGCCAAGACTCCACACTCCACGCTGTGCTTACTTGCTGGCTGGCAGCTCCAGGAGCAGGAGGGAGAATGTTTGTAAGCTGCCTGAGGAGCCTTAGATGCACTAGTAGTTTGCTGTCTCTTCTGGTCTTCCTTTTTTACCTTTTTTTGCAGTTGCTTTATCTCCCCTGATTTTACTTCTTTGGGCATTGTAGTACAGTCTTCATCCTCAAGAGGAGACTGCATCTAGCTCATTCTTTGTGTGCCCAGCACCCTACACAGTGCCTGCCAGGTGCTGGGCACTCAGTAACATTTGTTTACCAGCTCTAGATGGTAGAAAGTTCTTCCAGACCTATTGCTAACTAGATCTGGTCATTTGAGAAAGAAGAGGGGGATGATTCTGTTGAGAATGAAAAGGTTCTCATCATTCTTGCCACTACTATTCCAGGAGCATGATGCCAGTCCCCTCACTGCCGTTTCATGTGTCCTGCCCTTGATGTCACATTAATGCGCAGCTTCCTGCTTCCCAAAGGCATGCTGCTTTCTTGGTGTTCCACTTTGCTGACTCTCTGGGCACCACTTAGCCACTCATCATTCATGGAACTGCATCAATGACTGCCCTTGGATCTGGAGTCCTGATGAAGATGTATGATAGTTGGAGCATCTCCATGGTGACTCAGTCCTTGGGATGTCACTGGGTGCATGCACCTGGAATCTCCTCTGGATAATCTTTTACCTCTTGGTTATATTGCAACTTCAGCCTCTTTTTGTTTCATCCCATTCTCTGGCTGAGAGATCTGGGCATTCCCTTGTGAGTCTCCAGGTGCTCGAGGTGGAATGAAATGCCCCATCAAGGTCTGGGCTCGATGCTGGCATCGCAGAGCCTGAGCTATGCAGCAGTGTTCCCATATGGTTGGAAGATAAGCCTCAGAGAATTGGGAACAGTGTCAACCAGACATCCAGTGCCAAGTAGCACAGATTTAAAGATTTCTTGATACTCCTAGACAGCTGAGCAGAGATTTTATCATCCGCAGCAAATGCAGCCAGCCCAACGTCGTCTTGGCAGCATTTGTGGAATTAATTGGAGCACTGAATTGACAGGACACCAACCAGTGTGGGGATGTCTAAGAACCTTCTCTTTGGTGCTTGTGTTGTGTTTTATGTTGAATTGCATATCCAAGGTTTCTGGGAGTGCGGAACATTGCCCTCTACTGGGTCTCTTAATATTTTTTATTCAAACAGTTTAGTCAAAAAAAATATATTTTTTTCTATTGACAGCAGTGTTTCTAACATGCTTGGTGCAAACAGAAATATTTGTATTAATGAGGTTGAATATTAAGAGCTATAGAGGGAATTTTCAATTCAGATATATTTTTTGCCTCCTGCTTGCTGTAAGAATGTGGGGAATCCAAAGACTTACATATATTGTTGGTATTCAGCTAATCCCCATAATAACTTTTACCTGTACTTCTTTTTTTTTTTTTTTTTTTTTTTTTGTGTAGTACTGAGGATTGAACCCAGGGGACTGAACACCCCCAGTCCCTTTTTTTTTAAATTCTTTTATTTTGAAAAACAGGGTCTCACTAAGTAGCTGAGGCTGGTTGCGAACCTAGATCCTCCTGTCTCAGCCTCCCAAGTTCTGGGATTACAAACATGTGCCACCGCTACCTGTACTTATTTTCTACATTGTTATTAATTAGGACAGGTGTCCCTCTAGAACACATACTCTCCTTGCATAGTGTGTAAGTTTTTGATGATATCCTTCTACATGAAATCCTATTTTATGTATGTATGTATTTATTTACTTATTTATTTATTGGTGTTGGGGATTGAATTCAGGGGCATTCTCCCTCTGAGCTACACTCCCAGTCCTATTTTATTTTTTTACTTGCAAAGAAGGTCTCACTAAGTTGCGGAGGGCCTCACTATATTGCTGAGACTGGCTGCAAACCTGTGATCCTCCTGTCTGAGCCTCCCAAGTACCGAGATTACAAGCATGTGCCACCACACCTAGCATGAAAATCACCCCCCCTCCCTTTTTTTTTTTTTTTTTTTTTGGTACTGGTGACTGAACCCAGGGGCATTCTACCTCCGAGCTACACTGTCAGCCCTATTTTTTATTCTTTATTTGGAAATAGGGTCTCACTAAGTTGTGGAGGGCCTCATGAAGTAGCTGAGGCTGGCTACAAACTTGAGATCCTCCTGACTCAACCTCCCAAGTACTGGGATTACAAGTGTGCACCACCACACCCGGTTTATGAAATCCTATTTTTAAGTATGTAAGCCAAAGCCAGGTGTGGTGGCGCACATTTGTACTTGGGAGACTGAGACCAGAGGATCAGGATTTGCGGCCAGCTGCAGCTACTTAGTGAGGCCCTCTGCAACTTAGACCCTGTTTCAAAATAAAGAATAAAAAATTGGGCTGGGAGCTGGGCATGGTGGCACATGCTTGTAATCCCAGTACTTGAGAGGCTGAGACAGGAGGATCCAGGTTCACGGCCAGCCTCAGCTACTTAGTGGGGCCTTCTGCAATTTACTGAGACCCTGTTTCCAAATAAAGAATAAAAAATAGGGCTGGGGGTATAGCTCAGAGATAGAATGCCCCTGGGTTCAATCCTCAGTAACTAACACACACACACACACACACACACACACACACACACACACACACACAAATGTAAGCCAGGAGTGGTGGGGCATGCTTATAATCCTGATACTTGAGCTGAGGCAGAAGGATCACAGGTTCATGGCCAGCCTCAGCTATTTTTTTTTTTTTTTTTTTTGTGGTACTTCGGATTGAACTCAGGGGCATTCTATCTCCGAGCTATACCCCCCAGCCCTACTTTTTTTGTTCTTTATTTTGAAACCGAGTCTCACTAAGTTGCGGAGTGCCTCACTAGGTAGCTGAGGCTGGCCGCGAACCCGGATCCTCCGGTCTCAGCCTCCCGAATGCTGGGATTACAAGCGTGCGCCACCACGCCCAGCAAGCCTCAGCTACTTAGTGAGGCCCTCCACTACTTAGTGAGGCTCTCCACAACTTAGTGAGACCCTGTTTCACAATAAAGAATACAGAAAATAGAACTGTGAGGTATAGCTCGGAGGTAGAATGCCTCTGGGTTTACTCCCCAGTTCCACCAAAAAAAAAAAAAAAAGGTGCCAGTGAATCCTGGGCGTGATGGTATACAACTGTAATCCCAGGATTTAGGAGGCTGAGACAGTAGGATTACAGGTTCAAGGCCAGCCTCAGCAACTTAGACCCTGTTTCAAAATAAAAAATTAAAAATAGGGCTGGGGATGTAGTTCAGAAGTGGAAACCCCTGGATTCA
Source organism: Graphiurus murinus (assembly GCA_004027655.1). NCBI lineage: Eukaryota > Metazoa > Chordata > Mammalia > Rodentia > Gliridae > Graphiurus > Graphiurus murinus. Next base: position 1,111 of record PVLC010045585.1, on the reverse strand, counting down.
ATCCTCAGTATTACACACACACACACACACACACACACACACACACACACACACACACACAGAGTACCAATGGTACCACTTGTTATAAAGAAAACACTTAGCCTGGCATGGTGGTGCATGCCTGTAATCCCAGTACTTGGGAGGCTAAAGCAGGAGGATTGCAGGTTTGAGACTAGTCTCAGCAACTTAATGAGGCCCTCTGCTACTTAGTGAGACCCTGTTTCTAAATAAAAAATAAAATAGGGCTTAGGATATAGCTCAGAGGTAGGGCGGTGCCCTCCTGGGTTAAATTCCCAGTACAAAATAAATAAATAAATAAATGAAACACTTCTAAAATTATTCCTAAGATGGTCATGATTTTTTTTGGTGGTCATGATTTTTTTTTTTTTTTTTTTTTTTTTTGCGGTACTGGAGGTTGAACTCAGGGGCATTCTACCTCCGAGCTATACCCCCAGCCCTATTTTTTATTCTTTATTTTGAAACCGGGTCTCACTAAGTTGCAGAGTGCCTCACTAGGTAGCTGAGGCTGGCTGCGAACCCGGATCCTCCGGTCTCAGCCTCCCGGTGGTCATGATTTTTAATGGTTGCTCTTACAAATTAAAATTCTCTATATTGGTAAAACATATAGTGATCTTATAATATATAGAACCTCCAAAATTATTTTTTTGTGTATGCTACTGGGGATTGAACCCAGGGGCATTCTACCTTTGAGCTATACCCCCAGCTCTGTGTTATTATTATTATTTTTTTCTATTTTGAAACAGGGTCTAAGTTGCAGAGGACCTTGCTAAGTTGAGGCTGGCTGAGAACCTACTATCGTCCTGTCTTAGCCTCCCAAGTACTGGGATTCCAGTTGTGTGCCACCAAGCCCAGCTCAAAAATATTTTGATGTAAAGGCTTTAATGGTGAGGGCAATGCTTTTCAGAGTGACTCATGGTTATAAATCCACCTTACAGAGTAATACTGCTCACATGTGTATGTTTGTGTATAAATGAATTGCTAAATACATAAAAGTATAGCAAAGCCTTTCTGTATTTATTTACTTTGTGCAGTGTACTCTGTTTCCTATTCTATTTTTGGTTTTTTTTTTTTTTTTTTTTTTTTTTTTTTT
>PVLC010045584.1:0-11756 GCA_004027655.1 Graphiurus murinus | reverse complement strand
GGAGGAGGAGGAGGAAGGGAGGGAGGGGGAAGATAGGGAAAAGGAGAGAGGGGAAGGGAAGTGGGAAGAGGAAGAAGAGAGAATGAGAGCAAGAAGGACTAGGGACAGATGTAAAACCCAAGGCCGTAACCCTAGTGACCTACGTCTTCCAGCCATGCCCCACCTGCCTACAGATACCACCTGATGAATTCATTCAGATTATTAAGCCATCAATGGACTTATTCACTGATAAGGTCAGAGTCCACATGATTCAATTCTTTCACCTCTGAACATAGCTGTGTTGCCTAATATATGAGGTTTTGGAGGACACTGCACATCCTAACTATAACAAGGACCAAAACGGAAGTGGGGTTGAGTGACAGGGAGTGTAACTGTCATTGGACAGGCAGGTCAGGGAGGTCCAAGGAGCGTGAGTTTTATTCAAGTTGAATAGGAAGCTTTGGGTGGGTTTTGAGAAAGGTGTGGTGTATGACTTCTTTTGTTTGTTTTAAGATCGCTCTTCTGTTGTGTAGAAGAGGGTTTTTAGGGGCAGGAGTGGCATGATGAAGCCCTTAGAGGGCTTTGGACTTTGGCAGAAGACAAACATAGAGGGAACACTGGCTCTAACCAGGATAGTAGCAATGGGGATGGAGGGATAGCTGACAGATCCAAGGCAAGGGAAAGAAGAGGTAACAAGGAGGAGGCATGAGAGGTATCCTCATATTTGTTCATTTTACTAAGAATTTATCTCAAATTTGAAATTTTAATATTTCCATTTCCCAAGCTAAATAACCATCATATTCTGATCACTAAACATAGCAAGTTAAATGAGCAAAAACTCATTTGTTCTGGTCTTTTTACAGCATTTCACATATTGGAAAATAATTAAGAAAAAGCGTAATAAGTCTGGCAGAAGCATGAATAATTATTGTGGAACAAATTCTAACTAATATGGTTTAGTGAGCTTTACAGGATTCTACAAATGGCCAATTTAAATTAGACACGCCAAGTCCATAAAATGACTATGCAGTTAGTGTAAAACATTGGTATTAGTGCCCTCTCAATTACATATTAACCCTTAAAGTGAATAAGTGTTAATAATAACATAAATGGCAACAATTCTCAGTCCACAGCTTTACGTAGATGTAGAGGAAATATTCATTTATTTTCCTTAAATCCAGTTAAAATCAAGTCTGGTTCCTCAACCTACTAAACCATAGGGCAGAAGCTCTCAGCAGATTGTCTAACTTCCAACTTGTTATAGTGAGATATAAAATGTCCCCTAAAGAGCTTATTGATTAATATTCAGGATTGATATAATTGACTCATTAGGGTTGCTGTCCCTGTAGTAGATAAATCCAATGTAATGAATTTATCTGGGTGGTGACCCAGGCCTATAGGATGTGGCTGGAGAAGAAGGTGGGTCCCTGGGGCTGGAGCCTCGGGGATATATATGGTTCCTTCTTCCCATGCTCGCTTCTCTGTCTCTTTCTTCTGTCCTCCATGATGAGAGGAGAATAGCCATGTGCTCTCCCTCTCTCGTTTCCACCTTCCATTGCCATGCCCTGAGGTCTGCGGTCCCAAGCTTCACAAGGACTGATCCCAAAGCCATAACAAAATAAATCTTTCCTCTAAATTACACAGTCAATCTTTTAGATTATAGCTGTAAGAATGCTGACCGGAACACAACAACCTTTTTTTTTTTTTTTTTAATGACAGTACTTGGGACTGAACCATGTACTTGCTAGGCAAGTACTATACGACTGAGCTACATCTCCAGCCCCCAACCTCTTTATTCCAGAAGAACTCCCCCTGTCCCAATCTCCTTAACTTGAAAAGTATTCCCCTGTATTCTCTGCTGTCCCCCAAGGTAACTTACAATAATCATTTCAATGAAATCAAGTTTTTAAAAAAATAAAAGCCATAAATTAAAGTGTATTAAAGGTGACTTAAGTTTTCTCCCCTAATACTAATTTCCCCTAAACTAAACTTAGATACTTCCTTCTAAGGAATGCAATATAGCAAAAGCATTAGGATATCATGTCCATAGTTAAATTATAGAAGATGGTTTCTGTTTTACTGGTACTCTTTCTCTCTGGACTTCTCACTTGATTTCTCTGATAGAAATTATCTTCCACTCACCAAAAACATATATTGGAGAAAAGACAGCCTTTTAAACAAATGGTGGTGGGAAAACTGAATATTCATATGTAGAAGAATGAAACTAGATTCCTATCTCTCACCCTGCACAAAAGTCAACTAAAAGTAGATCAGAGACCTAAGAATTAGACCAAAAACTTTGAAACTGCTAGAATAAAACAGTGCCAACTCTCCAACATATAAGTGCAAGGAATAACTTCCTCAGTAGGAATCCTAAAGTTCAGGGAATAATACCAAGAATTAATAAATGAGATGTCATCGAATTAAAATGCTTCTGCACAGAAAATGAAACAAGAGCATGAAGAGAGAGCCTACAGAATGGGAGAAAACTTTTTATCTTTACCACTACTCTTCCAACAGAGGATTAATATCCAGAATATATAAAGAATTAAAAAAAAAAACTTAACACCTTCCCAGAAAAAAAAAAAATCAATAAAAGGGCAAATGAACTAAATAGACATTTCTCAAAAGAATACAAATGGCCAACAAATATATTTTAAAAGTTCAACATCAAGCCAGGCGTGGTGGCGCAGGCTTGTAATCCCAGCATTCGGGAGGCTGAGACCAGAGGATCCGGGTTTGCTGTCAGCCTCAGCTACCTAGTGAGGCACTCCGCAACTTAGTGAGACTCGGTTTCAAAATAAAGAATAAAAAATAGGGCTGGGGGTATAGCTCGGAAGTAGAATGCCCCTGAGTTCAATCCCCAGTACCACAAAAAATAAATAAATAAATAAATAAATAAATAAATAAATAAATAAATAAATAAATAAATAAAAGTTCAACATCCTTAGCAATCAGGAAAATATGAAATCAAAACTACACTGAGGTTTCATCTCAATTCAGTTAGTATGGTAATAATAAAAAATATAAATAATAATAGATGTTGGTGAGGATGTGGGAGAAAGGAACATTATATACTGTTAGTGGAATTGTAATCAATACAAAAACTATAGAAATCAGTATGGAGTTTCCTCAAAAGACTAGGAATGGAACCACCATATGACCCAGCTATACATTCCTCAGTATTTATCCAAAACAACTAAAGTCAGCATACTACAGTGATACATGCATAACCATGTTTATAACAGCACAATTCACAATAGCCAATTTGTGGAATTAACCTAGGTTCCTGTCAACAGATGAATGGATAAAGAAAATATGGTGTACAGACTCAATGGGGTTTTACGTAGCCATAAAGAATGAAATTATGTCATTTGCAAGAAAATGGATGGAAATGGAGAAACTCATGTTAAGTGAAATAAGCTAGACTCAAAAAGTCAAGGGCCATATGTTTTCTTTCATATGTGGAAGCTAGAGAGAGAAAAGAAAGGGGTTCATGAAAACGAAAGGGAATAGAGGATGGGAATTCAGGAGGAGAGGGGTAAGGAAAAGGAAGTACTGGGCAATGAAATTCATCAAATTCTTTTATGTGCATATATAGACATATCACAATGAGCCCCATCATATTGTATGATTATACCATACCAACAGCAAGAGGAGGAAGGAAGGAAGGAAGGAAGGAAGGAAGGAAGGAAGGAAGGAAGGAAGGAAGGAAGGAAGGAAGGAAGGAAGGAAGGAAAGGAGGGAGGGAGGAAGGAAGCTGGCCATGTTCTGAGCTGTGGTGTGGAGAGGCCCAACTGAAAAGAAACTGATAGCACCTTCTGGCCCACAGCCAGTGAGGAACTGAGGTCCTCAGTCCAACAATGCTTAAGGAACTGAATCCTGATGACCACCACATGAGCGAGCTCAAAAGCAGTTCCTGCCTTAAGAAAAAAACCACAGCTCTGGTCACCGCTGATTGCAACCTGTGCGAAACCCTGGAGCAAAACCCAGAGAAACTGCACCCAGGTGCTTGACCTAAAGAAACTGTGAAATATAAACACTTTTCTCAAGCCACTAAGATGTGGATTAATTTTTTAGAGCCAATATATAAGCAAATCAAACTACTAGGCCACTGCAGTATATCTATCAAAATATGAAGTTCTGAAAGCAAGCCAAGAAAGGATCTGAGCTATTTTTACATTGTGCCGATCAAGTGTCCTGTTCATTATATGTATAAAAAAATTTTGTTGATTAATAAAATATAAGCAAAACAAATTGACAGACATTCCATAGACAAAGACCTTGGGTGATTTCTTGTTTTGTTGTTTTTGCAAAATTTGAACGAGTAGAAAGCTGAATAACTAGTAATATCTTAGTAAGATCTTTGGGCCCAGCATGTTAGCACAGCCTGTAATCCCAGTACTTGAGAAGCTGAGAAAGGAGGATTGAGGGTTAATGTTAATGGCAACATGTATTATATTCATATTCTGGAAAAGGCATAGTTAGACTAGGAACAAACACATCAGTGTTAGTGAAGAGATGTTCCTTCAAGTGACAGACAAGCAATAGGAAGGGGATAGGTTTTTCAGGCCAAATCACATCCACCCTGTAGGTGTGATTCTGGAGATGTGCCTTTGAAATCCACCACACTCCTCTTGCGTTTTTTATCCTGAAACAGTTTGTACTGTCACTGGCAGCTAATGGCCCAGGAAGTAGAGTGGTCAGATTTAGCAAATAAAACTACAGGATGTCCAATCAAATTTTACATTTTACATAAATGATTTTAATATATGTTGCAACAAATGATTATTTGTCCCTTATCATTATCAGAAATTCAAATTTAACTGGTACCATGCACTGAATTTTATCCCTCCCAAATTCATACATGGAATTGCTAGCCCTTATTGTGACTGTATTTGAAGATAGGGCTCTTGGGTAATAAAGTAAAATGAAGTCTTAAGGTGGGTCCTAATCTAATAAAATGGGTGGACTAATTAGAAGAAGAATCAATCAATCTCTCTCCCCCCCCTCCTTCTTTCCCTCCCCCTACATCTCTCTTCCTCTCTTCCTCTCTCCCTTTCTCCCTTCTCTCTCTCTCCCTCTTGTCTTTCTCTCCATGTGCACACACTAAGGAAATTCCATGTAAAGACACAGTGAGAATCAGCCTTCTAGAAGCCAGGCAGAGAGCCCTCACCAGGACCTGAATCATCTGTCACCTTGATCTTTGATTAAACAGCCTCAAAAAAAATGTGAGAAGATATCTGTAGCCACCTGGTCTATGGTAGTTTGTTATAGCAGGCTGAGCTAACCCAACAGGCATCCTATCTTTTACCTGGCAACTCAGGGAGTCCAGATGTGAGTGAAGAAAGAAGAAGGAAAGGAAGGAGTCATCCATTCTCTCTAATACCTGTACTGTCCACATCCCCAAGAGAAAGGAAGAGAATAGACCTCTAACCAACACAGCTCCCTCAAGCTATGCTCTTGAAGGTTCTTGATATGTTTCTTCATTTCCTCTGAAGGAGTGTGTGTTTGTGTTTGTGTGTGTGTGTGTGTGTGTGTGTGTGTGTGTGTGTGTGTGTGTGTCTAGAAAAAAGAAAGTTAGGAAAAGAGGTCACATTGCTTTTCATCCACAGAATGTGATCCTGCTTCACATCAGAGCACAGTCCCACCAGGACATGTCCAAAAGTCAGTCCTAGCCATCTTAATTCCCTAAACAAAACATGAATGAAACTTTCTTGCTTGCTTGCTTGCTTGCTTTTTTTTTTTTTTTGTGGTACTGGGGATTGAACCCAGGGGCATTCTACCTCTGAGCTACACCCCCAGCCCTATTTTATATTCTTTATTTTGAAACAGGGTCTCACTAAGTTGCAGAGGGCCTCAATAAGTAGCTGAGGCTAGCCGTGAACCTACGATCCTCCTGTCTCAGCCTCCCAGGTACTGGGAGCCTGTGCCACCACACCTGGCTGAATGAAGCTTTCTTAATTGCATTTTGACTGCATAATTCTTTGCTGCGTGGGGCCATCCTGTGCATGGTAGGATGCTTGGTAACATTCCCAACCTTTACTCTCCTTGCAGCAATTTCTCCCCCTCACAGTAACATTCAAAAATGTTTTCAGATATTGTCAAATATTCTATGATGCAAAATCACCCAAGTTGAGAACACCAACTTAATCTGCATGCCTGAAGATATTTGCAAGGATTGTATACTGACCTAGTAAATGCTGCATTTGTGTTGTCAGGTGGGTGTGAGATTAGCAATCAGAGGAAACTACTGGGGCATGGCATCGGCCAGCCCAGGAGACCAGAGGAGGCAGCCTCAGCCGAGGGGCATTTACATGATTAAACAAGCCCAGAGGGAGATGAGGCACCCTTAATAGAGCAGTGTTAAGTGGGACATGGTAGCACATGCCTATAATCCTGTACTTTAGAAGCTGAGACAGGAGGATCACAGGTTCACAGAGAACAATTTAGCAAGGCCCTAAGCAACTTAGGGAGATCCTGCTTCAAAATAAAAAAATAAATAAAAGAGGACTGAGAGTGTAGCCTAGAGGTAGAATACCCCTGGGTTCAATCCCTTCTTTTTCTTTTTCTTTCTCTCTCTCTTTCTTTCTCTACCCATTTATCTATATACACACATTAATGTTTTCTGCTTTGTTTTGTTTTGCTTTTTTTGGTACTGGGGATTGAACTCAGGGGCATTCTATCTCTGAACCACACCCTCAGCCCTTTTTAAAAAAAAAAACAAGGCTTTGCTAAATTGCTGAAGCTGGCCTCAAGCCAGCAATCCTCCTGTCTCAGCCTCCCAAGTACTGGAATTATAGGCATGTGCCGCCATGCCTGGCCTTTAGATTTCTTTTTATATGTATAGAAGGAACAGGATCAAATTGAAGAGAAATAGTCCTCAGATGAGAATACACAATGTTGTTCCAGAAGGAAATTAATTCTCTTCATGATTATACATGTCATAATTGAGGAGCAGTTAGTCATAGCCATAATTTGGAGGAAACCACACTAGAACAGAAGCATTGATTGGTTACTCCAACCTCCAAGCTTTTTGATTAGAATGCTACTCTCCTCCCCTCAGAGGCAGCAGATCGTTTGGAGAAGAAAACTAACTATTAACATTTCCTTCCAAAAACATTTAGGGTAGAAAACTTACCGGACTCATGAAAGGACTGGTGCCAGGACAACTTCACTCAGTGGGAAAGCATCCAAGAAAGAGGCAGACAGGAAGAACTGAAAGAGGCCACTGAGAGAGGATGAAAGGGAGGCCTGAAGAGAGACGCAGGCTGCACAAGCGCCCACAGGTGATGCTGAAGACCTGCACCGGAGGCTTTGGCAGACCTTTGTGAGGTGTAAGAGGGCATGTTAATTATATGAAGTAGTAACTTCTTTGCCTCTGATTTTGCTGCACTGTGGCTTATTTCCACATACATCTAAGCGACACCATTCACATTGGAGACCTAATGATGTCTACTACTTACCACAGGTTTCCAGTAGAAGACAATGAAATCTTTTTGAGATAAGAGTAGGTATCTTTCAGGCGTCTAATAGGAAACTGAGTCCACCTCAGATAGGTCAAAAGACTTTAATGGAAAGGCTACCTCTCAGCCCTTCCACGTATGGATGGGACTAAAGAAACCAATAAAGGATATACTCAGAAACTCACAAGAGCAGAAAGCCATTCCCACCCACAGACCAGAAGGAGCAAGAGAAGGAAAGAGCACTGTGGTGTGGCGCTCCCTCCAGGAGGAGGTGTAAGTGAGGACATGTGGCAGTCGCTAGACAAATGCTGGCCTGAGCTGGGAGGGAGCAGGGAGCAGATGTCTCATCCCTCCTTCTGCCCTTGATGTCTCCTTCTGGAGACTGCCAATGGGACTCCCATTGGCAGGGGAGACCAGGCGATGCAGTCAAGAGAGGTCAGCATCCTGAAGCACAGACTACAGGTCTGGTCCCAGAAATAAACAGAGCAAAACCCACGCAGGGCCCTTTTTCCCAAGTTGCTCAGAGGAACCACTGGACTAGTAGCAGCCCATCTTTTGTTAAAGAAATGTTCAAATATCCACTGGAGTCCAGTAATCCCATAAAGTCAAATACCATGTAGTGGTGTTTTTATTTCTTAAGTACTAAATACAGAGCCCTTTGCCAGATTCTGGGTGACAGAAGCTGACAACAATAATAGCTAACATTTGTGATTCACTTGCTAGTTCCAGGGACCAAACTAAGTGCTTCATAGGAATTATTTTATTATATCCTTATGCAACCCTTGGTGGTTAGGCACTATTGTTATTAACATCTTGCACATAAATAAACAGAGTGCATAGAGGTTTAGGTAGTTGCCTGTATCCCAAGCTGCCCAGATTTGAACTTGCATTAATCTTACTACAGACATAATCCCTGGCCTCAAGAGTCTCATGGACCAGTGGTAAAAACACTGGGTATGAATGAATGAATGAATGCTGTGAATGAAGCAACTATAAGGAATTTGGGGAGAAGAGTAATGGAGAAACTAGTCCAGAACACAGAGATGGAGAGGGAGGGGAGGTAGTTATGGGGAAGCCATGGCAGGGAGGACCTCATACTCTGCTTTGCAGTTCAGCTATTTTGTGCATTGTCCAGGCTCCTAACTTGGTGGTTCTCAACCCTGGCTGCATCTTAGCCTCATCTATAAATTTTTTCCCTAGACTCCTTCCCAAGTCATTTAAATCAGAATTCTTGGAAATGAGACTCTGAGATCAGTGCTTTTTTTTTTTTTCTCTCTCTCTCTGTGTGTGTGTGTGTGTGTGTGTGTGTGTGTGTGTGTGTGTGTGTGTGTGGTGAGTGTTTGTGTGTTTTGCTGGGGATTGAACCCAGGGGCATTTTATCTGTAAGCAACACCCCCAGCCCTGTTTTATTTTTATTTTTATTTGAAACAAGGTCTCTCTAGGTTGATGAGAGCCTCACTACCTGCTGAAGCTGTCCTCAAACCTGCAAGCCTCCTGTTTCAGCCTCCCAACTACTGAGATTACAGGCGTGTGCCACCAAGTCCATCTGAGACTTGTGTTCTTAAGTCCCTCTCCAAGTAGACTTTTTCTATGTAGCCAGGGGTGAGAGCAAATGCATTACTCTAAATTTTTTATGAATAAAATAATGTCTTATTTATTTTATAGCTAATAACTCTCCCTTACATCTAGTTCAAAATTTAATTGAAGTAACATGAATTAAATAGTTAATGGAGGTGTTCATGAATGGAAAAAACTAAAAAGCCACATTTTGGTTCTGTAAAACTTGGAAGGACTCAAATGAAAAAGGGGATAATTTTCTTAATTAATGTGTTTTTCTTTGAATCTGTAAAGGGTATAAGTCCCTTGTACTTTTACCAATGAATTATCAGCACACACTGTTTTCACAGGAAGCCCAAGTGTCAGGAAATTAATTGAGCTATTTCCATCTACATCCCACAAATAGCATGTGCGTCAGAGGCAAGAAAATCACAGAGGATAAGACTGTATGTCAGGACATCACCTGCCTGGGGGTACCCTGGTGGAGATGCTATGACCCTGTATAATGGTAGAAGGAAGAGAACAGTCAAGTGCTCAGGGTACCTGAAATGGGAACATTGCCCTGGGGCTGGAGAGAAACAAACAAGAGGGAAGGAAAACAGAGCACATCTGTCCACTCCCCTGTGCTCTGCTGTCCACTCCCCTGTGCTCTGCGGTAATGTCCCTGCTTCCCAAATAGGATAAATCCATAATGTGGATCCGAGTTGAGCTAAAAGGACTTTAATAAAGTAGTACCGTTTATGAACCTAAGATGTTTGTTTTGATGAGTTGATTTGAATAGGAAGAGAGAGTGGGTGGATAGTCTACCTGGAGAAGATTTTGCTTAGGTGTGTGGGAAGGGGGAGAGAGAGCTAGGGAAGAAAGACAGGTATAACAGGAGGACAGGTATTAGAACCCAGAGTAAAAAAAGAGGTGCAAGGGCAAGAGCCAGTGGAACTTGGGTTATTCCTGCCAGTGACAATAGCTCCTCAAGGTTCTGAAGTCTGAGTAACTCCCCCACTGTAACCCTATCACTCTTCAATTTAATGTAGGAAGAGGCAAGATCTACTTTTTTTAGGATAACCTAAATAGGACTAGTTAATTTTTTCAGAAATCAAAATTTTAAAATTGGGTTGGATGAAAAATATGACTAAAAACTATAATATGAAGGAAGAGTTGCTAATAATGTCCAACAGAAATGGAACATCTAAATTGGTTCTGAATATCCTAGCAGCCAAAGTGAAGGGTGAAACAGGATTTGTTGCATGAAGATGTGGTATCAAAAAATAGGAGAAATATGAGCTAGTAACTGAGAAGTACAATGAATTCTATTCCTTTTTCCAAGCTTTACTGAAGTAGATTGATGAATAAAAATTGAGTCTAAGTTTGAAACATGATGTTTTGATATGTGTAACAATGTGAAACAATTCACACTAGCAAGCTAATTAATACATCTGTTACTTCACATAGTTACCCAGTTTGTGTCTATGTGGTGAGAACATGTGAGATCTACCTTCTTAGCTTAGCAAATTTTAAGTATACAACATAGTATTAACTATTGTCCTTTCTTATAGGATATGTTTAGTGGTGATGAACTCTTTTTGCTTTTGTTTGAGGAAGTCCTTATCCTTCAGGTATAAAAGACAGCTACGACAGATAAAATATATTTTATGGGCATTTTTTTTTCTTTCAGCACTTTGAATATATTATCCCATGCTCTCCTGGACTACAAGATTTCTGCTAAAAAATCTATTGATAATCCTATAGAGGTTTCCTTGTATGTAACAAGCTTCTTTTCTCTTGTTGCTTCCAAAATTCTCTTTTGATCTTGGATTTTTGGCAATTTGATAATATGTCTCATTAAAGTCTTTTTTTTATTATTGGTGCATTGTAATCATACATCTTAATGAGGTACAAGCTGGTAGAGGCATACATGCACACAGCACTCATTTAACCCTTCCCCAGTTCCTACCCCATTTCCTCCCCCCTTCTTCCTTCTCATGTTCAGCTGAGTGATTGACTTTGATGTTTGTGAAAATATATCATGTGCATTAGAGTGTTTCCTTTCCCCCACCTCCATCACCTTCAGTTAGGTCACTTCTTTGCTCATCTAAGGTTTCTCCTTCTTCATCTAGAGTCCCTCCCATTACCCACTTTCTCCCTAGCTTCTGCATAGTAGGGAGAGCATCTAATTTTTTACTTTTTGTGACTGACTAATCTCACTTAACACAATGTTTTCCAGTTTCATCCATTTCCCTGCAAATGACATGATTTTATCCTTCTTTATGGCTGAGTAAAATTTTTTTTTTTTTTTTTGCAGTACTGGAGATTGAACTCGGGCATTTTATCTCTGAGCTACACCCCCAGCCCTATTTTTCATTTTTTATTTCGAAACAGGGTCTCACTAAGTTGTGGAGTGCCTCACTAGGTAGCAAAGGCTGGCCACAAACCCGGATCCTCCGGTCTCAGCCTCCCAAATGCTGGTATTACAAGCTGAGTAAAATTCTGTTGTGTACATATCCCATAATTTTGTAATCCATTCATCTGTTGATGGACATCTTGGCTGGTTCCATAGTTTGACAATTGTGAATTGTGTGGCTATAAACATAGTCTGGTAATTTGGTTTCCCTTCTTTTGGATAGATAGCCCGAAGTGTTATTACTGGATCATATGGTAGGTTCATTCCCATTTGTCTGAGGATCCTCCATACAGTTTTCCAAACTGGTTGCACTAATTTGTAATCACACCAACAACATAATAGAGTTCCTACTTCTC
>PVLC010045583.1:0-11748 GCA_004027655.1 Graphiurus murinus | reverse complement strand
CTCGATAAACAACGCAGTTGATTTAATTGTAGTGGACGCAGGGGGCAGAAGGACGCCCTAAAACACAAGATGTTCTTACACAATCATATCAAGGTCACTCACCGAAGTGAACCTGAGGGGGAGGGAGGGGAAGGGGATTGGGGGGGGGGAATTTGGGAAGGGGTCAAATGAGAATTGTGTGCAAATATGTTGTTAACAACTTGTACTTAACAAAGATGTATGCTATATTGCACAAATTACTTCAATAAAAAAATTAAAAAAAAAAAAAATATCTGGAGAGTTTTAAGCCAACTCCACCCCTTGGAAGTTTCTTAGTTTCCACAGGTAATCTCTGGAAAGCCCTGCCCCCACCTGAGGTTCCTGGCAGACTCGCATCCATCCTGAAACCTGAGAAGCCCACCTATCACCCACCTGAAACCTGAGAAAGAGGGACTGGGGAAGGAAGAACCCCGCCCTCTCTTTTATTTTTCCCCTTCACGCCCCTTTCCTTTGTTCCTTTTTACTCCTGCCCTTTGACCCGTCCTGCTGCTCCGGGATTTCCCCTTTGCCCGTTTCCCTGAGTTCCTGAATAAAGACCTGTCAGTTGTTCCTGACTGGCTTGTGTTAAAATTCTTTTTTATCACGGAGCCCAAGAACCCACAAGTGGGACCGCGTTTACCCACGACAAGAGGACAATTTCAAATACTTGGTAATTTCAATTTGCATGTTTCTTTCACAGAGATAAATAACTACAACAGTATCATAAATTACCTGAAAGGCAGTAACATGATTTAGCCAAAAGTGAAACTCTTTGTATATTCTACATACATTTTTCACCTTAGTATAAGCTAGATAGGTTTTGGTTGTAAATTGTGACAACTATCATGTTTTATTCCATTATACTGATTACCATTTATTTTAATAAGTATACAAATATCAGAGAGAGCTGAGAAATATACATTCTTAATATAATGGTCAGATTTTCCATTTGCTAACACATATTATATTTCACAGAGAAGATTAAACATTTCAGTAAGTTGATGTTGAACCTGTCTTAAATTTTCTGTGAAGGAAATCAAATTAACATTTTGTGTTCAACAGACAAATTCTTATGGTAGTCTCTCATGTTGCAAATAGGACTATATGCTGAGTTAAGAATAAAAATTCATAGTTTGGGGTCCTTTTTAGTGAATAAAAGCATTTCACTGATAGTAGATAAAGAACACATATGCTTGCATGCCAAGTTTATCTCTTCATTTTTGGGTAAGAAGAATAAAAAAAGCCCAGTTTGATTTTTAACTCAAACAAGGCAATAGACAAAGTTCTTTAATGACCTTATAGATAATCAATGCCTGTTGGGCATGTGATTTTTCACAGATCCCATCCCACTCTGGATTTTGCATTCCTAGATGAGTGAGGTCCAAGAACTTCACAAGGAGTGATTCAGATTATATGCAGCTAGCCTAAGGGTTATCTTACTTGATAGTTACTGTTTCCATTTTCCAATTGCAGGCTTGTTTAATATTCACCAGCTCTTACTAGGTAGGGGCATCTTTGGGAGAGCAACAACAATGAGTATATAAATCTTAAAAGTATAATATAGGAGTAGCAAAAATGATCAATATCTTTTACAAATGAGAAAGCAAATAGAGGAATTTAAATCACTTAATAAAAATCACAGAGAATGGAAATATGAGCCTCAGTTCAAATGTATATATTGTCAAGAAGCAAATATCCCTTACACAAGAATATATTTAGGAAAAATTTATTGTGACCTTGGAAAAGTCTTGCAACTTGCTTAACTCTTTGGTTTATGGCATTCATTATGTAATTATTTTATTAGCCAAATTTCATAAATCAACTGAAAGAGACACTTCAGTTTCACATAATAGTCTAAGAATTGTACAGATAAATCATGTTTTGTTCTGAGGATTATGTAAAAATGTGAACAACAGATTAGTGGAATGGTTTAAAGAAATGAGAAGCTCTTAAAATCCTCCATTCCACCTAGAAATAAGTCTGATTTCTAAGGCAATTGAATATAGTTCATTATAATGCATTCATATTAAAATAAAATGGCATAGGATTTTCATAAGCTTATGATAATGATTGACTTTGCATAAATAATATCACCATAATGAGAAAACATATTGTGGGTTGATATAATTATAAATATACTTTGGCTCCTTCATCAATTTTGCTGTATCAAGTGTTTCTTTCCTTCTGGACCTTCTTCCAGAGCAGTTTTATTTATTTATTTATTTATTTTTGTTCATTTTTTTAACATGGTACCAGGGATTGAACCCAGGGGCATTTACCTCAGAGCTACAATCCCAGTCCCATTTTTTATCTTTTATTTTGAAACAGAGTCTCACTAAGTTGTGGAGGGCCTCACTAAATAGCTGAGGCTCACCATGAACCCAGATCCTCTGGTCTCAGACCCTCAAGTACTGGGATTACAAGCATGCACCACCATGCCACCTATTTATTTGTATTTTTGTGCAACTTCATTGATATATAATTCACAGTATACAATTAACAAATTTAAAGAGTCCAAGACAACAATCTTTGGTATATTCATAGATATGCACAGCCATCATCACAGACAATGTTAGAACATTTTCACCATCATTTAGCTATCAACTGCCTATACTCTCATCATTCCACATCTCAGACTAAGTACTTTGCATGAATTTTCTTTTTCCAGATTTTGTGCTTTTTCTTTGTGGGTAGATTATTGTATACTGAATTGGTTTCTACATTTTTTACAGTTTTGTTTAGATTATCTATTTCTTCTTGAGTTAGCTTCAGTAGTTTATGCTTAAAATCTGTTCCTTTTATACAAGCTATCTCATTTATTGGTATCTAATTGTTCATAGTATTTCATTATAATACTTTTTATTTCACACATTTTGTAGTAATATTTACCTTGTCTCTAGTTGCTCTATTATGAAAAGTAGGGTCTCCAGCTAATATTGCTGATTTATTTCTTTTCTATTTCCATCAGATTTTGTCTTCTGAGGCAATGAAAGTAAGCCTAGATGAATGGATCTAAGCATATGTTTTGATACACAATGGTTCTGCTGGTGTGGATTAGGAATAACCCTAAAGATCTGTGTGTTTTAAGTATGATTCCAGCCCCTGGTGCTATTGGGAGGTGATAGAACCTTTAAGAGATAGGGTCTAGTGGAAGGTCTTAGATTATTCATGTCACATCCTCAAAGGAGACTGTGGAACCACAGTCTCTTCTTTCTTTTTCACTTTCTGGCTATCATAAAGTGAGCAGTTTATATCACATTCTCTCCTGCTATGATGTGCTGCCTTGCCAGAGGCCCAAAAACAATGGGGCCAGCCAACCATGGCTCAAAGCCTCCAAAACTAGAAAAAAAAAAAAAAAGAACTCACATCTTTCCTCTTTTTAAGTTGATTACCATAGGCAATTTGTTATAGTAAGGAAAGCTGACTAACACAGGATCTTTGTTATGTATTTTCAAACTAATTTTCTGAAGAACAGAGTTCAATTGTTTATGGTTACAAATATATATTTTATGTAGTATTAAATAGAGGACCAAAAGTTTATGGTTGTTAAGTGATACTTCAAAGTTACAGAAATTAGTCAACAGTGGTGATGCACCCCTATACTTTTAGTACTTAGGGAAGCTGAGACAGGAGGATACAGGTAGGTTCATAGCCAGCCTTAGTAACTTAGTGGGACTCTGTTTTAAAATAAAAAATAAAATCAGGCTGGAAGTTGCAGCTTAGAGGTGGAATGCCCTTGGGTTCAATACCCAGCACTTGTACAATATTTATTCATTTTCTATGTTCCATGGGAATCTTTCAGAGGGGATCAGTTTATCAAATCATCAAATAATATGGAGATCTTTTCTTTTCTTTTCTTTTTTTTTTTTTTTAGTATTCTACCTTAAAGGTATAAGGTAGCTTATATTTTTAGTACTGTAATTCCACTACTTGGGAGACTACATATAGACTATATTAATTTTGCTGCCCAATGACTACATTGCCTAGATAATCACAGAAATATTGTAGAAGTATTTTAGTGAGTGGCCTTAGATAATTCTGGATAATTAATAATTTCTCCTTAGATAATGTGCTTTCTTCAGCTAGTAGATCAAAGAATAGTTTATAGGTTGGCAAATGAATACAGGAAAGCCAAATTGGGATAATCATTTAATTTGGTGCATAGATGTATTGTCACACTTATGAAAGCTCAATGAATATGTCTGATTTCATATATAATGGCAGAGCTGAGCAGTTTCAATAAAGAATACATGGCTTCCAATGTCTAAAATATTTACTATCATATTTTTAAATTGAAAATACTTGCCACTATCTATCCTAGTTAACTATTGTTTCATAGATTTGAAGTTTCTCCTTGCTTTATGCTGCTTGTTAGTTCAGTGAACAGATATACAGAATCAGTTCATAGGGTTTTTCAGAACATAAGAGGAGGTTATCTACATATGAGTCAGAATGGAATTATTACGAGATTGTAGACAGAAAATATCTTGGTTAAATACTCAATAAAGTCAGATAAAATATAAAGGAACAGCTTTAAGTTGATTCAGGAGCAGAGTTCATATTAAACTATACAGATCTATTTTTTTTGTCTAACTTAATTTTTATTCAAGGAAAAATATATTTGATAAAATGGGGGCAAACTTTATTGAGCATCAGTTAAGGTCCCCCAAGTTAACATATCCATATTAATGTATCTTTGAAACATTTTTACTTCTGTGTTTCTGTGAATTGTTAAAATGTTGAAACTTATTTAGTAGTATGTTTCTTAATGTGCTTGTTTTAACACAAAATTTTAAAGCATTTTTAAACAGTTTTAGATTTATAGAAAAATGCGAATACAGTAAAGAAAATGTCCATATATCCCATGCCATTTTTTCATGATTATTAATATCTTCTATTAGAATGACAGATTTTCTGCAATTAGTGGACTAATACTGAAATATTCAAATTTTCTTAATTACTATTGCTTTTTAAAGATTCTTTAGTTTGTTCCCTCTTATACCTGGAAACTTTTCTTGTCTTTTGATGCTATTTACAGATTTAGACATTGTACTTTGTTACAATGTTTCTCAATTGTGTCTGGTATGTTTTCTCACAATTAGACAAAGGTGATGGGTTTGGGAGAAAACACAGTGGTAAAGATCTATTTTCTTGCCTCAAATCAAAGGTACATACTATCAGTATTGTTTATAACTGGTGATACTAACTTTGATCATCTACCTGAAGTAGTATTTACCAGGTTTCTGCACTGTAAAGTTATTCTTTTTTCTCCTTTCCATATTTTCTTGTTTCTAAGGAAATCATTCTGCAAACCCCACACTTAAGGAATGGAGAGTTATGACTCATCTCATTTATGATGTAATAACTACATGAATTATTTTAATTTTCTACAAGAAACAATTGTCTATTATCATCATGTATTTATTATTTAATAATTTATGTAAGTACAGACACATGGATATTTATTTCATACTTTGGGTTATAATCATCCAATATGTTAATTGTTCTTTACTCAAATTATTCCTGTCTAGTCCATTAAGAGCCCTTTTAATTGGCTTCTGTGTCCATTTGTCCTAACACCATCATCACTTTGGTGTGTGTCCAAGTAAATGTGTGTGTGTGCGTGTGTGTGTGTGTATGTGTATATTCCTGCATGAATCTTAAAACTACCATTTCCCAAAGGAGTCCTGACCTATTTAACTGAAAAACAGTATTAGAAAAGAAACCTGAGTACCAAGTGGGATGATTCCTAACAGGATGTTGTTACTTTTAGACACATCCAGGTGGCAAATCAAGGAGATGTAAAGGCATATACAAGCCCCTGTACACACACAAGAGTGAACCCTAAACAAAACAAAATAGCACTCTCTACTGCAGTTAACTCTAAACAAGGTAGAATATATTACATAAAATAACCATGTAAAAATCTCCAAAATAAATAAGAACCATATAATTTAAGGATCTAATATATAGATTTCATTTGACATCTATATTTATGTTTCTGATTTTCCAAAAAATTGACATACATATTCACAATTATTCATACAATTTAAGAAATGCTATGGACTCATAGAATCCTATCTACAAACAGCTAAGGATGCAATAATTATAATAATAATATGGATGAATCAAATATACAGAACTGTCCTCAAAATAGTATTCACATTTTCCAGTTTCTGGTCGTATGAACCAGTTTATGTTAATGTCATTTTGTGACTGGTCTTTGTCTTTAATGCTGTTATAAGAACTTACCTAAACAATGCTGGGCAGTCATGATTTTCTTTAGAAGAATGGTAACCTTTCATGATTTGAGATAGAACTCCTTGTCTACAATATAGCAGCATTTAACAATGAAATTGTATCTCAGGATGAATTCATGTAAACATTTTTTTAAACCAGCAAAAAGGAATCAAATGCTCTAAATGTTAAATTTCTACTTTATAGGGTATTAGGATGTTAACATTGTAATGTTTGCCTTCTTTGTGCTTCTATAATATTTCTAAAAATACTCCTTTGTGAAGATTTCAAGTTTTTCCTGCTAAAATCATTTTAACAACTATCTACTAATTATCTAGCTAAATGTTGTGGTTATTTATGGTTGTTTTGGTCATTCATTGACTCTTAACTGTGCTCTTTAAATTATGACAACCTTTGAAGTGTATATATTTAATTAAGTTATTTCAAATTTAAACTAATAACCACTAGTGTTCATTAATGTGGATTCATACATATAGGTATACATAGATGTGCATTCTATAGATGACCATGCTTCAAAAATTAAAAATCATGAAAACATCTTGGGAATCATTTCTTTCAAAGTAGGAAAAATTTTGGAGTTTCTCTTCAATCTATGTATTATGGAACTTTCTCAATTTTCTGGAATATATATGAGAGCTTTCTTGAGTTACACACAATAGTGCCACAGAAATTTTTCTCCTATTACAAGTTTTTTAATATTTCAACATATTTTTTCCAAAATTTCAATCTCCTTGGTTTTCTGAGGAAAATCTACTAATATTGATGATCTAGTGTTTGTATGTTTCTCCATGTCTGTGTATGTATTCTCAAATGCCCATCTAAAGAGATATAGCAAAAATTCATAGAGCAAAGCTTTTAATTGAACCATTTTGATCCTATAAATATAGTGTGAATATATATGCACAAAATTACTCATAAAACATTCATAAAATATTTTGGGGTATGTTTGTAATACATAAAACTTTACATACCTATCTAGAAATGTTAAAATTTGTACAACCCTATCTAATATTTTTAGGATTAAATATAACCATTTTTTAAAAGTGACTATGATTTTGTTGATTCAATAAATAGGAGTGCTAGGTCTTTACAATATGAAATTTGCACAAAATAAATAAGACAGCTTGTATGGACTAATTTATATAAACAGAAGTGCTTATATAATGACCAATAGTGATAAGATGATTTAAATAAAGCACTTGAAAGAAGCTGAAATATAAAATGTAATCCACTCATATCTATGTATATCTGTGTTATGTATGCATTCATATGCATACATATGTATGTATCTCTATATGTATATGTATGGGGAGGGTTCTATATATGTGTTGTGTGTGTTGAATGTTGCATGAATTTGTGTGTGTGTGTGTGTGTGTGTGTGTGTGTGTCTATAACTAGAGTCAGTTAAGTGAATAATTCATTCATTGGTTTTCCTTTATTCTTTCTCTATTTCTCACCTTCCAGTAAATTAGCTTAGTGAAATACTTGCTTTTCCAGCTACAGGGGTCCATGAGGATGAGTTCTCGCTGATGTGACATAGAAAGGAAATTCAAGGAGCATCTGGAAAGGTTTAGTTTCTTTGATAAAAGGTAGGAATGGATCTGGCACTCTCTTTCCTCCTCTACTAAACTTAATGGGTATATTGTGTTCAAGGTGGCAACAGACTTTGTATGTGTAGGACAGATATCTTGATAAAATAAATAAGGAAAAACAGTCAATATGAAAATAGCAGGGAGGCAGACAGGTAGAAGCCAAGATACTGATGATGTTAAGTCACTGAACAAATGCCTGGAACCCCCTGCTTTGAAGTCCCTACTTTGAGTTTAAATAACTGCCAGTCAGGTTTCTGTTACTTGTGGTAAGAACATTTCAAGTGCTGTGTGTGAAGACCTTAGAAGATGGAAAGATCTTCCATGCTCTTGGATACGTAGAATAAATATAATCGAAATGGCCATCCTCCCCAAAGTGATTCACAGATTCAATGCAATACCCATTAAATTACCAAGGTCACTCCTCACAAACATAGAAAAATCAGTCCTTAAATTTATTTGGAACAACAAAAAGCCCAGAATAGCCAAAGTAGTTCTTAGCAACAAGAACCATGCAGGAAGCATCACAATACCTGACTTCAAATTCTAATACAAAACCACAGTAATAAAAACAGCATGGTATCATGGTATTGGCACAAAAAAGACACATACACCAATGGAGTGGAATAGAAGATTCAGAAACAGACCCACAGGCTTACAGTCAACTGATTTTTGACAAAGGAGTCAAAAACATACACTGGAAAAAACATAGCCTCTACAACAAATGGTATTGGCAAAACTGGTTAACCATATGCAGGAAAATGGAAATAAACCCCACTTTCTCATCCTGCACAAGAGTCAATTCAAGATGGATCAAAGACCTGGAAGTCAGGTCAGAGACCTTTCTCAACAAGACCCCAAAGGCACAAGCAACTCAAAGGAAGATCAGTACCTGAGAATGCATTAAACTGAAGAGCTTCTGTGCAGCAAAGGAAACTATCAAGAACCACAACAGAGAGCCCACAAAGTGGGAGAAAATGTTTGCCAGCTATTCTCCTGATAGAGGACTAATATCTAGGATATACAGAGAACTCAAGAAACCCACAGTTAAGAAAACAACCCAATCAAAAAAAGTGCAAAGGATCTAAACAGACACTTCACAAAAGCAGAAATACAAATGGCCAATAACTGTATGAGGGAAGTTTCAACATCATTAGCAATCAGAGAGATGTAAATCAAAACTACTTTGAGAGTTCACCTAACCTCAATCAGAATAGCAATCATCAAAAACATGAACAACAACAAATACTGGTGAGGGTGTGGAGAAGTGGGAACCCTAATACATTGTTGGTGGAATTGCAGATTAGTGCAACCACTTTGGAAAACAGCATGGAGGGTCCTTAGATGAATGGAAATGAACCTACCATATGATCCAGCAATACCACTTCTGGGTATCTACCCCCCAAAATGGAAACCGAACTATCTATGCTTATAGCTACACAATTCACAATTGCCAAACTATGGAACCAGTCTTTTTAATTTAAAGAGACAGAAAAAGCTTAGAGACATAAAAACCTATAGTATCCCCATGAATCTCTGAACACTAAGAGACAAATCTCATAATTGTAAGTTTAATTCTTATAGAGATATTTTTGTAGTATGTTTTTGAAAGTGTTAGTTTTGAAAAGCATCATAGATAGTTGATTCTCATCATTTGTAGCAGTTAAACAATAGCTAAATAATAAATAATAAGGTAGTTATTAAATCATAATTGTAAAGTAATCATTGTAAATACTAAAGCATTGATTTTAGTGACATGTATACATATACACACATATATATACATGTACATATATATACATATATACATATATATACATATATACATATATTTATATACATATATATCTCATACAGAATATACTATTAAATCATAAAAACACTTCATCCTGGTAGATTCTACTTTCTTTATTTCACATAAGAGAGGACACAATTTAGGAGTATTAACTAAGTGACTTGCTTAAGTTCTATTCATTAATAGGTTCCACAATAGGGATTTGTAACCTGTATAATGGGCCTCAGAGCCAGCGCTTCTTGCATTTCACTGCACTCTCTTCTTCCACGTCCATTCTCTGATCATTTGTGTATGAGATAACTAGCACTGTCTTCTTGAGCCTCGACTGAGAATATAAGCATCAAGTAGACTCAAATTTTTGTACCTATTCCTGAATGATTGCAAAAGTATGCCAGAAATATCAACATGGGGGGGTCACAATTTTTTTTTATCAAGAAGGTAAATTATACATACGAAATTTCCAAATATGGAATCTAAATAATGTACATAAACTGAACTTATTTTTATGTGTTTATATCATGATGATTAGACTTTGCTATGTTCTGGAATATTGTATCTCAAACAACATAAGTGTTTGGTGTTAATAATAAGAGATTTAAAATTAATTATAGTCCTAGATAATGCCTTAATACAAGAAAAAGGAAATACAAGGTATACACACTGCAAAAGGAGAAATAAAACTCTGTTCATAGATGTCATGTTCATCCACATAGGAAATCCAAATGAATTAACAAGAATAAAATCCTCCTGGGCCTAATAATAATTATAGGAAGGTGGTAGAATACAAAATTCATGTATAAAATAATCACTTTCCTATACATCAATGTATTAAGCTTCTACAGAGAAACAGAATCAGTAGGATGTTTAGATAAATACAGAGATAAGAGGAGCTTTATAATAGAAATTGACCGACTTGATTATGGAGGCCGAGAAGCCCCACAATATATCAACTACAAGAGAAAATCAAGAAAGTCAGTGTGTAATTCAGTTTGAGCCCAAAGGCCTGAGAACCAGGAGGAACTATTGGTCTACACTCTGAAGTCCAAGGACATGAGAATAAGGAGAGCCAATAGCTAAGTACAGGAGAATATGGATATCCCATCTTAAGGAGAGAGAAAGAGAGAAAGAGAGAAAGAGAGAAAGAGAGAGAGAGAGAGAGAGAGAGAGAGAGAGAGAGAGAGAGAGAGAGAGAGAGAGATTGATTGACTCTTTCATTCCCTTTTTGTTCTATCCAGGCCTTCATTAGATTGAATGATGCCCATTCACACTTCACACTGGTGTATCTTCTTAACTCAGTCTACTGATTTAAATACTAACCTGTTCTAGAAACACCGTTGCAGACACACCAAGAAATAAAGTTTCAGCAGCTACATGGGAATCCTTTAACATAGTCAAGTCAACACATATAATTAATCATTACAGTCAGAGACAATTAAAAACAAATTAAAAACACAATGTCATTTACATCAGTAATGCAAAAATTAGGAGAGTATGCTATTGGCAAAGAGTAGATAAAAAAAATGGAAAAAAAAGAGAGTTTAGAAATAGACTCCAAATGAATGCAGTAAACTTACCTCTGACAAAAGAATAAAGGTAGTAGAATGAAAGAGTAACAATAACAATCCTTTTAAAAATGGTGCCAAATATTTAAAAATAGTGCCAGAAAAACTGGACATCCATCCAAATGCAAAATCATAAATCTAGACACAGACCTATACTTTTCACTCAAATTGGATCATAGTCTCAAATGTAAAACACAAACCATAAAACTTCTAGGAGATAGCATGGATGACTAGGGGTATAGTGATGACATTTTCCATAAAACACAAGAAGGATGATCCATGAAAATATAATAGATAAATTGAACTTTATTAAAATTAAAAATTCCTGATCTATGAAAGACAATGTCAAGGGATTGAAAAAACTGGGATAAAATATTTTCAAAAGACCTATATGCTAAAGGACTATTACAAAAATTAAAAAAAAAAAAAACCAGTAACCTGAAAAGAAACAACCTGACTGAAAATTAAGCCAGACTAATGGAAACCTAACCAAAGAAAATACACAGAGGGAAAATAAGCATAAAGA
>PVLC010045582.1:0-11720 GCA_004027655.1 Graphiurus murinus | reverse complement strand
ACCAACTTAGGTTTCCATCAGCAGATGAATGGATAAGGAAAATGTAGTGTCGCCGGGCGTGGTCGCGCATGCTTGTAATCCCAGCATTTGGGAGGCTGAGATCGGAGGATCCAGGTTTGCAGCCAGCCTCAGCTACCTAGTGAGGCACTCCGCAACTTAGTGAGACCCGGTTACAAAATAAAGAATAAAAAAAAAAAAAAATAGGGCTGGGGGTATAGCTCCGAGGTAGAATGCCCTGAGTTCAATTCCCAGTACCACACACACAAAAAAAAATGTAGTATACAAACACAATGAAACTTTATTCTACCATACAGAAGAACAAATTTAGGTAATTTGTAGGAACATGAATGGAACTGAAAATATTATACTACGTGAGATTAGCCAGACTCAAAAGTCAAGGGTCATATTTTTTTTTTCTTTTCTCGTATGTGCAAAGTAGAGAGAAAATAGGAAATAAAAGAGATTTCAGATTAATGACGAGTGAGATCAGTAGAAGAGTGGAAATGGATTGGAGGAGGGAGGTGTGGAGGGGGAGAAGGATTGAGGAAGGAAGGAGTTTAAATACGTTATGTAAATATATGAAGGTATCACTACCAATCTCAGGAACCTGTATGGAGAAGGAGGAGGAGTAGGGAGGGATTTATAGGGAAATACAAAAAGCGATGTGTGCATGTGTGTTTGTATCACTTTGAATTTCACTATGATGTATAATTATACTACATCAATAAAAATATTAAAGATAAATAAATAAGTAAATCTAAAACCACCGACACCCATCCTCTACACCAGAAACGTTACATATATATGTATGTGTTTTGCATATATATTTTATATATAATTTTGGCATGTTTCTCCATCAATGGCATTTCATAAACGTTCCCTAGGTGCCCTGAATGTGCAGCCAGGAAATTTGAGAAGTGCTAGAGAGGAAAAAATAAAATAAAATAAAAAAAAGAAACTGATAATGAGATGGACTGTCATAGGTGTACTAATCACAACGTTTTATTTTTTATTTTCTAATATTCTGTGTTTTGACATCTGAGACATTGCAGATCCTGGAGCATTGACTGTCCCAGTACTAGCCAATTTCTAGAGATAGTAAAGGATGCACATGTAAACCATACAACCCAGAGCTCATATCCCTCCCCCCACCTCACCCAACTAATACCTCATTATCTAGTGCTTACATTTCAGGTCTTTATGCATTTGCCCTAATGCCAGATACTGGCCAATCAGGGACTGCACTTACACCCAGAGCCCACCCAAATCATTCACACTAGCCAATCCCAAGCCTGCTTATCTTGTCTTCCCTTTCCCAAGAAGACCACGATAAAGTTCTTACCTGCATTTTCACTCCCTCTGCCTTGGGACCAACTCTGAGGCTTCTTCCTGTAACCCTGCATGGCCTATAAGAACCCCATTTCCAGGGATCTGAAATTATTTTAAAAAGAAAAAAAATTGATTTCTCCATGACAGTCATTTCTATGTCTGCATGTCTTACCATAAGTGATAAAAAAAACAAAACAAAACAAAAACCCCAGGCACTATTTTAAATGCTGCGGAAGGCTTCTCAGAAAGGGGGGCATTCTCACACTGAGGTGTATGAGGCAAATAGTTTTAAAAGAAGGGGAAGGAATAAGAAGAACTTGAAGAACAGCTCCCCCCAAGCAGGGGCCCTGAAAGAGAGCAGGAACTGAGCTGACGGGCAGCGACAGTTCAACAGAGAGCCGAACCTGGGCATGAAGGCACAAGCTAAGTCATGGCCATAACATGTGACCTTGTTCTGGGACGGGTACAGGAGGCTACCTGGCACTCCTCACAAATGTGTTTATAGCAACTTAAATTTCTCTTATTTTTAAAAACACTTCCTGGTTCCTTTTCCTTTACTAAGGTCAATGCCAGATGTCACAAGAAAACAGAGATAGAAATGATGTGGTCTCTCTTTATGAAAAGTTTTAAAATCTAATAGGGCAGACAGATAAGCAATTAATTCTAATAGAAGGGAGAGGTGTGACTAAATTCTTTGATCACATACTTTGAAAATTCATTTGGGAACACTGAAGTTTTAGTACTCAAAGGTTGCTTTTGCATAGCTTTATTCATATTGTTCTAATCTAAATCTATTTCTCTTTGCCAACTTGACGGATTAAAGACTATTTTTCCCCTGAATTTTACACAGGATTTTTCTCTTTTTTTCTGATAAAATGTTTTTCAACTATGAAGGTTCATATTATTTTGTCTTTACTGTGAGTTTTTCCCATTTTCATGGTCTCCTTTCTTCTCCTCCTTCCCCTCCAAAAGTTGTACCTCGATATCAAAATCATAAGCAAATCATAAGCCTTATTGTTCTTACCTTTGTCTTTGCCAAATATATTTTGGATCCTTTCCATTATTTTCTGTTACCATGTTGTATATCTGTGCCACTTTGAATTTCACTTCAATGTACTGAAATTCATTAGAATGCACCAATAAAAGTATTTTAAAAATAAAAATAAAAATACCAACATCCATTCTCCATTTCAGAAAACTTACATAGCCATATATAATATATACATATTAAATTATATGTAGTATAATACATATAATTTTTACATGAATCTTCAGCAATGGCATTTTGTATAAGTTCCTCGTGACTCAAATATGCACCCAGTAATGAAAACAAAACAACAAATAAATGTATACATATATATATTAAAATTAAACCACTAAATCTTGTAGCACATAGAAGTGTCTTGAATATATTGCATGTGAGAAGTACTAGGAAGAAAAAAAATAATAATGAGATGGACCACTCATAGTTTGAACACACAAATTACCTGAAAAGTTCAGAGTTGAATTTCACTTCTAGATAGAAAATAGAATTCTAGATCAGAAATTCTAGATAGAACTTTCATTGCTCGATCAGAAATTTTAGATGGAATTTTTGCATTTCTAAATTAGAAGTTCTAAATAGACCATCCATTTCTAGATTAGAAACTCTAGAAAGCTCATTCTAGATTAGAAATTCTACATAGGATTTTTTTGACTCTAGATTAGAAGTTCCAGATAGAAATCACATTTCTAGATTAGAAACTCTAAATAGAACTTTCATTTCTAGATTAGAAATTCTAGATAGAAATAGGCCTGCATTGGAAATTTGAGGCCTGTATTGCATAAACAATTACAATCTAGATGTGGCTGGCCTCTC
This sequence comes from Graphiurus murinus, assembly GCA_004027655.1. Taxonomy (NCBI): domain Eukaryota; kingdom Metazoa; phylum Chordata; class Mammalia; order Rodentia; family Gliridae; genus Graphiurus; species Graphiurus murinus. Next base: position 8,533 of record PVLC010045582.1, on the reverse strand, counting down.
TCAGTGGGAACTTCTTACTGAAGCACAGCACTGCTCACTCTCAGGCTAACACTGCAGGCCACACTTCCATTTGGGGTTTTACTTTCAAAAGAGAGGAAGAAAAAACATAGAATGAGAATGGGCTGACAACAATACTTGGAAGCAGCCCGTGCTCCTCTGAGGTCCTCTGTCATCTCTCTGGGCTCTGCCTTCTCCCTTGCCCTCTGAGTCTCATGAATACCAATGTTGATTTTTCCCTGCCTTCAACCCCACCAACGCCCTTTCCCAAGGGCTGCTCAATGTTTCAGACTGTGCACTCCCTCACCCTCTCTCCTGCATCGCAGCTCCTACTCTGCCTCCATCTTGAAAGAGTAGACTCTCGCCAATGGCTTCCTTGCTCCCACTGACCTTGCTAGGTATCAGAGTGTTGGCTACAAGGAGAACCTCAGGTGGCATAAGACAGGTTTTTCAGTCAAAAGTCCTTCATGCTAGCAAGCGCCCACAACCTGGGCCCACAACCTTGGGGATTCAAAGACTCTTGTGAAGGGCCCAAGAAAGTCTTGTTCTGTATCCCAGTTCCCCATTCCTCTCCTCAACAGTGACCTACAGATGCGCTTTCTTAAGCACCTGGCCTATTTTTCTGTTCGTAAATAAAGGCAGTAAGACAGGGCTGCACTGCTACCCACAGCCCCCTCCCAGGGATGCAGCTCAAGGTCAGATTTGTCCATTGATGCCTGAGCCTCCGCTGCTGGTCTATGTCTGTCTCTGTCTACTGTGGTCTCTGGGATTATGCTGGCTTGGAATGTTCAACACCTCTGTCACTTGTGAGCTCTGGACTTACCCAGATTTGGGATCAAATCTACACTTTGTGATTTGTGAGCTCTGGGATCTTGGGCAATTACTTAAGAACTGCAACCCTTAGTTTCTTCATCTGCAAAGTTAAAACAAGGTGTGTGCACTATTGCTTTGTCTTAAGGTAAAATGAGTGACTCTAGAAGCTAAGCATCCTGCCTGACTCCACATTAGCTCAGTCATTACAACTCAGTGGTCCTCCCTTTTGTTTTCTACAGTGACCAGTTAGCTAGGTAATTCCAAACAAACTCCACACAGAGAGCTTCTAAACAAAGGTAGATTTTAATTTTTAAAATAAAGCCAATTAAATTTTTTTAATTTGTTCACTTCTCCTTATCCTTTTCCAATCTCTTTTCTGGACTATTTCTCTTACTACATCAACCAGGAAATTCTTGATTATCTCTTCTTATCCTTATATTTCCATTAGCTCCATCTCCACCCCATACACATGTTGAACCTTCTCATCCCTAAAACTAATTCCTCTGTCTCTTACTAGCGTCTTGTTTTCTTTCACATCCAATTTACATTGTACTCACTTGAAGTACACACTTCCTAGCTCCCCATTCATTCTTCTTTTCAGGATACTTTTATTGGTGCAGTGTAACTGTACATCAAAGTGATGCAAACATGTACACACCAAGTTTGTCCACCCTGCCTGACCCTCTCCCCATACGTGTTAGTGAGGTTGGTAGTGATACCTTCATATATAGACATGGTGTAATTTGAACTGTTTTTCTTCATCAAGACATGTCCCCCCTCCCAACTCCTAATTTAATAAAAAAAAAAATTCAAAACTCCACGCATTATATTGTATAGCAGAGAGTCACAGATAGAATCAACAAAGAGATTATAAAATATGGTTGAGTGGTAGAAATTACTTCCACTCTAAATGCCACTGATTGAAGATTTGTTCTTAAAGTCAGAACTTCAGAAGAAAGAAATCTTTCAGTGAGTTTTAAGCAAATTAAAAAGAAGAAGAGAGTAGAGCACCGGGCATGGTGGTGCACGCTTGTAATCCCAGCACTTGGGAGGCTGAGACAGGAGGATCGCAGGTTCAAAGCCAGCCTCAGCAAGTTAGTGAGGCCATCTATAACTCAGTGAGACCCTGTTTCAAAATAAAAAGAATAAAATAGGGCTGGAGGTGTGGCTCAGAGGTAGAATGCCCCTGGGTTCCATCTCCATGCCAAAAAAAAAAAAAAAAAAGAAGAGAGTAGAATCAGGATGTGGCTCAGGACTTGCATGTTTGAGGCCCTGAGTTCCTTCCCAGGCACAAGATAGAGGAAGGAAGGAAGGAAGGAAGGAAAAAAGGAAGGAAAAAAGGAAGGAAGGAAGGGCAATTGATAAATCCAGTATATATGAGTTTTCAGAAGATTGCTTTAGAACAAGGCAGAGAATATTTGCAAGAAAAGGAGATTTCTAGGAATATAGAGTAGTATAAATGCATGAAAAATTTCTGAAGCTGGAAGAAAGGCAGGCCTGGACTATGGAAGCAGTCCCACAAATTTTCCAGTAAGAGAAGAGTGAATCCCTGAGGGCATGCCCATTTCTGAAATGCAATTAGAAACACCAGCACAATGGATTTTTCCCCCCACAAATTGGTAGGAGAGTAGATCTATTTCTCACTCTGTCGCTCTGTCAAAGCAGTTCCTCTGAATCTAAATTCTTCCTCACAACAAACTTCATGGTGAATAGTTTCATCTAATCTTATGTTTAAATCCATAATTAAACAGGTTTCCTGGAGGAAGCTACCTTAGTCACTCCCTGTCTTTGGTCTCTTGCTGGGGTAGGAGTGACAAGGAGAAACAGTTATTTTTTTTTTTTTTAAGTTTGCACCATTGGGGGCTGATCTTTGGACAATCCCCATTTTTAAAGTTGTGTCATCCACTGAGAAAGCAATGTACTGTGTGATCGGTGCAAAGCAAGAGTCTTAGGTAACAATGAAATGACAACTCAAACACTTTGCAAGTTATAATAAGTAAAGACATTAAATAACATATCAAAGGACTCCCTGTCTTCTATGACTATTAAGATAGGAAGAGTCACAATCTCCGTGTTCACGATATTGCATGTCTGATGTCTGATAAGCCTCAGTGTGTCCTTACTCTCTCCTATCTTAATAGTCATGGAAGACACTGTGTCCAGCCTCAATCCCCCACCAACTTTAGTTTTCTTTTGCTTTCTAATGCTAGAGGAGTGTCTAAGCTTTGTAATTGGTGCCACCATTCTTTTCTTTTCTTTTTTTTTTGTCCTCCCCATCATTTCCTTGCCAAGCGCATCATTATGAGATTCTGCAGTAACAAGCATTCTTCTGTTCAAATTTATATCAATTAGTTGAGGACAGTAATTCGATTGGACGATCCACTGGACTTTGAAAGACTTGAGACCATGTCAGAGTGACGACCTTTTCCCTTCACTCTCAGCCAAAAGCAATTTTTTAACAAGGAGCCCTGGAAAGAAATGCTGGTTTAATAATTAGTTATTGATCATTACCAAGGCCATGGTGAACACCACTGGATTATCAGAGACCAGCAAATCAAAGCATGGATGTTTCCTTGTCAAGATTATGGGAAGAGGAGGGCAGAGAACAGCAGGCAAAGATTTTTTCAAAATAGCTTAATTAGATATATTTTCATCTTCGAATGGGATTCTTTTCATTTTCAGAAGTAGAAGTAAAACTTTAACCTGGATAGATTCAAAGCCAAATTATCTGAAGTAGCTTTATTAATGTAAAGCAAGAACACAGGACGCCCCCACTTAAAAACAGTATAAAAGATGGGATCTGAGTTAAGCAGACCTGAAAAACACTACAATTGCTTTGAAACAACACCATGCAAAGTTATTTTGATAAATTAACCCTGCTTTGGCCAGCATTTTTGCTTCACCAAGATACCATTAACCCCAATGCCCTGAAATGCCCATTAGAAACAATTTGGATACATGCAGAAAGAGACCATAACAATTACAGACAGTAGCTTTAAAAGTATAATTGACTTTCCTGAGCGCTAATTTAGGCATCACTTTAGGGGTGCATAAAAATCTCCACATATGAGCCACTTAATGGAAGGAGAAACTTCAAAGAATGATTTTATTGTACTTTGAAGGGGAAAAAAAGTATTGCATTAGTTGGGCAATTTCTTCCTGCAATAGGAAAAATTTCTGAAAATGCACAGCAAAGTGACAACCGAGTCACAACTTGTAGCTAGTTAAAAGGTGGATGTACCCACATCCTACTGCTGATAAGAAAAGATGTGGGTCCTGCTAGACTCCATATTTTATGAGGAATTTTTCAGATGAAATCAGCCCTACTCATGGTAAAGTTGTGGAAACATAGAAGTACTACTAAAAAAAAAAATCATCGTTTGAAATAAAGATGTGAATACAGAGAACTCCATTCTAACTCTGTGGTTTTATCTTTTTAGAGGTTACTTTTTCCCTAAAAAGAAAAAAAAATTCATACTAATTTTGCAGCTGATTTCAAGCAGTTCTGAGATTCCTAACAGTAGAATCACACCCAAATGTTGGTACCGTATCGGATCAGTATTAGAGAGGGACATACCACGTTTCACTGGCTATCAAAAAACACAGTCCTTTTCCAATTACAGAGCATGGTCCAATCAAATCTGGGCAATGATTTTATCAGGATAGCAAAAGAAAGACCAAGTCTCCATGATGCTTCACAATCCTGATTCAGAATCATATGGCTTCAAATTATTTGACTTAGAAACTATCTCTTGAAGTATGAAGATATCCTGGAATCCTTCTTTAGAGATGAACCAACTACCACGGTCAACTTGATCACTTCGTATCTTTATTTCCACTTGGCCTTAGATTTTTTTTTTTTTAAAAAAAAAAAGGAGATAATTGAGAAGTTAAAATAAATGCTGCTCATATTCTTCTTAAGAAAATAAGTTTAGGGTCTTTTATTTATTTATTTATTTATTTATTTATTTATTTATTTATTTATTTATTTATTTTGCAGTACTGGGGATTGAACTCAGGGGCATTCTACCTCCGAGCTACACCCCCAGCCCTATTTTTTATTCTTTATTTTGAAACCGAGTCTCACTAAGTTGCAGAGTGCCTCACTAGGTAGCCGAGGCTGGCCGCGAACCCGGATCCTCCGGTCTCAGCCTCCCAAATGCTGGGATTACAAGCGTGCGCCACCACGCCCGGCTAGTTTAGGGTCTTTTATGCATGTGTAAGCAACAAAAACAAAAATGAAACGATCATACCAAACAACAAAAAAGGGCCACATGTAGAGAGTTCTGGACTTCAAATAAAATGAGTGTTCGAATCTCGGTTTGACCTTTAATAAACTGGCTAAACTTGGACATGTCACATCAACTCTCTAGCCCTTTGTTCTCATCTCTAAGGTGAGAAAAGTGTGTAAACCCTTACTATTCATGAAGTACTCTGTATTGCAGCCGCATCAACGTCACCTGGGAGCTGATTAGAAATGCAGAATCTTGGGGTCTTCTCCCAACCTATTGCACAGGAATCTGCATTTTAACAAGCTCTCCAAGATAGAAGCTCAGATTTAGAAGCTGCTTAAGATCCCTTTCAATCCTACTGTGGGAGAAGAGATGCACCCCTTAATTTTTTAAAAGGGCAGCCCAACACTTCTGCGGTGTGTGTATGTGTGCACGTGCATATGTGTTTATTCACTTTTGCACATTTCAGCCCCCTGGCCACACACATGCTTGTGCATCTCCCTGAGCCTGTAGGGCACACTTGTCTTGTTCTCTATGGTTTCATACTTAGCTAAACAAGCGTGCTGTCAAATGGCCCGAGATGGAGCAAAATAGGCTGAGGGCCCCAATTCTCCTGTCTTGTTGGTCTAACTTAGATGTGTGCCACTGGGGTCGCCGTGCAAAGAATTAAAACCTCTTTACCATGAGAGCTCAGCTAAGCTCACATTCAAATTAGAAAAATACAAGAAATAAATAATCTCCTCTCCCCCCGCCCCCAGCATCACCTGATCTGTCAATTCTGTCTTTAGTAACCCTACTCCAGGCTGACAGCTCTCCCTGCCCGCCCCCTTACTGGGGGATCGGTGGGGACAGACACCCCACCCCTGAGAAGATTCTCTTACAGTAACTGCTGAGGTGAAACCGAGAATGAACAATAGAAGACTGTCAGCCCGGCAGCCAGCCCTGGATGTATGAGTGCCGCACTGACAGCCAGGGCCTCAGAGGGTAAACTGCTTTGCTGGAACTAATTAAACAGATGAAATTATTACATGAATATGCAGATGTTGTTTACATTTTACCATATGGTATTATTTCAGGTAATAACTCGCAGGAGAATCCCTTCCTCTCATCAAGAGGAAATGGGTTGAGACGAAGGCCCCCCATATCACCTTTCCGTTGCTAGGCAGACACTGATAGCACAGGTTTCTTCCCTGAGTCCTAGGGTGTGCTCAGCCCGGATCCCTGTGGCACAAGCGAGGGGAAGCCGGGGCTCCTTTCTGGAAGCGATAGGCTTGGGGCTCTTGTAGCTGAGCTGAAATGGCTCCAGCTGCTGGAAAATCCGGCCCAGGGTTGAAATGCTTCCAGGCATGGATAGACGGCTGGTCTGCACGTGGTAATCAAAGCAGCCTCTGTGGCCAGGTCGAGACTGGACCATCCAAGGGAGCACCGCCCCCTCCAATGGCGCCACCTTCGGCGGCAATGCATTTAAGAGAAGCCTGCTGGGCACTCAATGAGAAAAATGGCGGGAAGGACCGCACATCCCAACAGAACTCACGGCACTCCCACTCTCCTCACCCTTCCTCCCTGCTCTTTCCCATGCCTTAGCATGTTCACGCCAAGCCATTCACCACTCTGCTCCAACGGGTGATCACCCCACTAACCAGGACGGTTTATAGGTTTTGCTTCCAAGATGGTGCTGAGCTGCCTTCCCGCTGCCCCATTCCCAGTGCGCTCTGCAAGACTTGGGGGGGTTAACTGAGCTGCTGGTCTCCCTTCTTACCCTCTGCCACCTTCAAGTCATCACTGGACACTGTCATAGGGTAGTATCTAAAATCCAGATCAGACCCAGTCTCTACCCCCCTTAATGACAGCCAAATGCTTCCCAGTGCTCTCCACAGCAAATCATGATCGCTGACCTGGTTTACAAGGATGCTCAAGGTGTGAGCCTACTCTGCATTCTGCCCAGCTAAACTTGCTCCATGTTTTGCATCTAGGATTTTCACTGTGCTAGTCCCCCCTACCTAAAACATCTCCCTACTTTCTACTCCTCCTCTTCTTCCTTCTTCTCTTACTCCTTCCTCCCTTCCTCCTCCTTCTCTTTCTTCTCTCACATCTCCTCCCCCTAGCCAACAGCTACTCATTCTCTTATGTTTGCACTGAGATTTATTGTAATGATTGTTATTATTTTAAAGAAAATGTTAACTATCTCATCTGGTCTGGTCCCGCTAAAATCTATTTTTTTTTTTACTCCTTCGAAATAACCAGGGCCAAAGAGTCATTTTCTGAATTCATCCACCCTTCTTCATGTTCATATAAAGTCTTTCTTTTTTCCAAACTAGAATCCTACCAATCACGCAACTCTGCAACTAACTCCTGTCACTTGATAGTGTCACTGGCAGTATCTAGATCTAAAGGTAGAAATATATTTCTCTTTTCACTACTTCAAAATATTTCATACTGTACATTCATTATCATTTTACTAAACTATTTTGCTATTACCAAATATCAGGGGTTTTTTTTCTTTCTCTTGCCTTTGCTTTTTCTTTCTTTTTACTTTTTCTCTTCACAAGTGAAAACCATTCAGCTACAGGTTTTCTTGAGTGTAAATTATACATGCTGATGACTTTATCCTAGAGGAATAGACTTTCTAGTATGGGAATACTAGGCCCAAAGGTGCATGCACCTTTTAAAAGTTTCATTATATTTCTGATTAACAAAAACTATGTGTACATGTTTATGGGATACAATGTGACATTTTGACACATGTATACATGTATATATGATACATTGAATAGAGATCAAATCACGATAATTAGCATATCGATCACTCCAAAATTTATCATTTTTTGTGCTTAGAAAATTTGAAATATTCTCTTCTTTCTATTGTATAGCTTACAGTGTATTCTTATTAACTGCACTTGCTCTACTGTACAGTAGAACGCCATAATCTGTGTTATCAGCAGGTCCCATAACCAGATGGCTCTGCAGTTGACAGTGACGTAATATTTTAAAAAATTAATAATCCTTGTGTTATTTATACCAGTGCTTTACAAACTTTAATGTGAACACAAGTCACTTGAGTATCTTTTTAAGTGATGGATTTTAATTCAGTAGCATGATAGATATTCCTCCCAACTGTAACTTCATACCTGTTCAGTAACGGGCACATGGGCTTTTAAAATTAACAAGGTATTTTTAGATTGTCTTCCAAGAAAGTTGTAGTAATTTGGACTCCCACCAGCAACAGAGGACACTGCCCATTTGCTCACATCCTGTATGATGTTATATTTTAAAACTGACTGCTAGCCGGGCATGGTGGCGCACGCTTGTAATCCCAGCATTCGGGAGGCTGAGACCGGAGGATCCGGGTTCGCGGCCAGCCTCAGCTACCTAGTGAGGCACTCTGCAACTTAGTGAGACTCGGTTTCAAAATAAAGAATAAAAAATGGGGCTGGGGGTATAGCTCGGAGGTAGAATGCCCCTGAGTTCAATCCCCAGTACCGCCAAAAAAA
>PVLC010045581.1:0-11788 GCA_004027655.1 Graphiurus murinus | reverse complement strand
TGACTAGGTCATTAATTAGTGCATTTGAATGTTGGAAAGTCATGGAAAGAAGAAATCAAAAGCAATTTTTGTATATTTTTATTGGTGCATCTGATATCATAATGCAGTTCACAGTGATAGTGGCATACATGCACACAGCACTTGGTAGGCTTTCCCCAGTTCCCTGCCCACTCCCCCTTCTCTATACACGATATTGAGATTGACATTGGTATTCTCATGTAGGTGCATAATGTCTATGGAAGTGTTTCCTTGTTTCCTTCATTCTTCCTTCCCCCTTATCCCTTAGACCACCTCCCTCATTCTACTGGAGTTTCTCCTCCATTATCTAATGTCCCTCTTGTATCCTGATTATTATCTAGTTTCTGCATATGAGAAAAACATATGACCCTTCACTTTCTTTGACTGGCTAATCTCACTTATCATGATGTTCTCCAAGTCCATACATTTTCCTGCAAATTACACTGTCAAGTTCTTCTTGATTGCTGAGTAGAATTCCATTGCATGGCTGTCCAATAATTTTATAATCCATTCTTCTGTTTATGGACACCTAGGTTGGTTCCATAATTTGCCTATTTTAAATTGTGGTCCTATAAACATGGATATGCATATATTATATTACATACCCAAGAGTAGTATACCTGGATCATATGGTGTATCCATTCCAAATTTTCTGAGAAATCTCCACACTGATCTCCATAGGAGCTGAACTAGTTTGCAATCCTACCAACAATGTAGAAGAGTTCTTATTTTCCCACATCCTTACCAGAACTTACTGTTTTTTGACTTCTTGATGATGACTATTCTGATTGGGGTTAAATAGAATCTCACTGTAGTTTTGATTTGCATCTCCCTGATTGCTAATTATGCTGAACATTTTTTTCATGTATTTATTGGCAATTTGCATCTCTTCTTTTGTGAAGTGTTTACTTAGTTCCGTTGCCTATATCTTGATCAGGTTATTTGTCTTTTTACTGTTGAGTATTTTAAGTTTTTTGTGTATCTAGATATTAATCCTCTATCATAGGAATAGCTGGCAAAGATTTCCCCCTATTCTGTAGGCTTTCTCTTTAGACTCTTGATGGTTTCATTTGATGAACAGAAGCTTTTTAGTTTAATTTCACACCATTTATTAATTCTTGTTTTAACTCTCTGAGCTTTGGGGGTCTTATTGAAGAAGTTTCTACCTATGAGTCTATGTTGGCGTGTTGGACCTATGACCTCCTTTAGTAACTTCAAGTCTCTTGTCTAATTTCCAGATCTTTGATCCATCTCAAGTTGACTATTGTGCAGCATTAGAGGGAAGGATTTAATTTTAAAGGAAAGAGAAATAGAGTTTGTTAAAAAATAAAATCAATGAGATAAGTAGAAGGGAAAATTAAATATAACACAAAAGCCAACTTGAAATCCTGGAAAATAAAGCCCATGGAAACACAGGACTTCATGGACAAACTTGAAATAGCAGAAGATTAAACCAAGTTGTATAGATGATAAAAGTAATGGTACGTATTCCCCTAGAGACAAGTGAACAGAGAAATAGGGAAAGAAAAAGAGAAAAGAGTTCCATGGGTGGAATGAATTCACTCTTTCATAATAGAAAATAGTTTCCTTAAAATGTTTAAGGATTTCTACATTAGTAATTTATCTATTTCTGGCATACCATCTCCACTTATTTAAAGGTGTCAAACTATAAAATCACTTAAACTGCAAAAGAAGGGAATAAAAATGCAGTTAAAATCTTGTATGTGACTAACTAGTCACGGGAGTATTTAAAGGGAAGTTGAAATGTCAGGACCATAAATTAGCTCTTATCTCAGTGGAAGTCTTAATAAATTTGCGGATGTAACTTTTGAACATGGGTACAAATTCTTGTAAACTATCATTAACTATTTCTCAGTGCACAGTCTTTACCTGAGAATGATTTGTCAAATACAAAGTATAGGTATATCTGAATTAATTAAAGTATCTTTTTATCATTTGCAATCACCAGAAATGTACAAAAATTCCTAGGTAAACTATATGAACCTATACTTGAAAATACTTGTATTTGATTAGCAATTCCTTTAATTACTTTAAAATAATAGTTAACATTTAATTAAGCCCGACATCAGGATTAACTCTGTCAACGTATTTTATATATTGTGTTTCCTTTCATTTAATCCATGTGGCTACAAAGCATTTTACCAATGAGTTGACCATCATTTTGGCAAAGATCCAGACAACAGTTTTACTGATAGAACAGTATTTTTTGAAAATGAATTCAAACCACCATCACAAGGTAGATGAAGAAAACAGACTGAATATTATCTACTGAGGACACACAGAAAAGTATTTCTAACAGAAATAACTAAGCTTAGGATAGATTCTTTCCTTTGAAAATAAATTAAATAAATTTCCTTCTTTTTGAAAGAAACAAAGGGAAAACCTAGACCCAAGCTTTTCAGTGGAGTAGGAAGATGTGAAACAAAAGCAGTAAAATTAGTCCTGAATAAAAATTTATCTTGCCAATGTCGCTGCTACTCAGTAGAATCTAAGTGACAAGGACAATGAGAGGATCATTAACAGGGTCTTTGGTCTCATGGCCAAGTTTAAGAATGATCTGAGCCAAGGTTATTTCAGGGCTGTTATCAGGTTGTTACGGCCAACAGGGAAAAAAACTTGAAAAATGACTGCAAAGAGAGTAAAAGAAAGTGTATGGTCATAAAACTTTTTACTTGCTATAGCATTTAGAAAAATAATTCTCATATAGATTAATAGATTGTACTAAGTACAGTATATCCCAGATGAAAACTCTACAGAATTTCTGAATTAGTAGAAACAAATTTTCAGGACATATAGAAGTGAAAAACGTGTTAACAACAAACACATGAGAACAGCAATAAGCATGGTTACAGCTTTTCATATAAACATTTAGGTTTTTCTGAAGAGCTTAATTTTTATAAAATTCTCCTGGAGAAATCATAATACAGAAAAGATAGCTGTCTGAGTGAGACTAAATATAGGGCTGAAGAGTTATTTTAGTCCAAGTTTTAGGAATATGATCAAGATCCAGACTGAGGGTTTGTTTCTAGTCAAGGTGAGAAAGTTTACTTATTCCCCTGAAAGAAAGATTAGTAACTGAGTAGGGATCACATCTGTGTATTGTGTCTTATGAGTTACATGCATGCCTTTGTTGACATGCTTAAAACACCATATACAAGCCATACACAACTATGTATTTGTATTAAATCACCATAGAGTAATTGAGGCAATACTAAGACTTACGGACTGAACTAAGAATTAAAGCAGGACTCTGAATCTTGCCTCTGAGGACTCCTATTGATAGTTCTAACTTTTTTGTACCTCTTTTGTCCCTTTTCAGGGATACTTGGGTTTTATCTTTAAAATAACTAATTTCAAAGCCTTTTTGCACAAAGATACTGCCAGGATATGCCTCCTTCATCCACTGGTCAGCCTATTTCATGAATCTGAATTTGACCTGTGAAGAAATTCTTGTATAACCTTCTTTATTAGATCACTTACATTGAAGCTTTAAGGAACCCTTTATGTCTGCATAAAATTCTCTCTGTATATTATTATTCTCTGATTAGAAATATATAAATAAAAATTCACAGAGCTATGCTTCCATCCACTACAATGTTCTTGAGATTGTCTACTTGTCTTAAACCTGTATTTAGAAAATATACACACAAGATAATAATTCTCATAAGATGTTCAAACAATACACCTGATAGTACAATATTATTATAAATTATAATAGAGATAGCACATAAAACATTTCAATTATATCAATGCTATGGATAAAGAGGAATACATTGAAATACTAAAAATATAATCTTTTATTACATTAGAATTGTTTATATACAAAACCAAAATGCACAGCTTTTCAGATACAATGCTCAATGGTAATTTAAGACATGACAGTCACGCTATAAAAGATCAAAGTCTGAGATAACAGGAAAATATGGGGAAAGGCATATTTTACAAACTTCTTTCCAATAAAGAAATATCTCCCTTCTAACCAGGAAAGACATAAAGATAATCTTAAGGCAGAAAAATAAATTCTTCAAATAGTTATGATATTATGTTTATTCTATATGAAAGCATTAGTGTCACTTTTTCAGTTGGAAGGAGAGAGGATATCAGTGAAACCAAACATTTCACTATAGTATATTTTTGTTGTTAATTTTATGGAAGGAATTAAAATACTTCAGAAATCCAAAAAGAAAAAAATATATATAATCATAAACAGGCAGCCATATATTCCTAAAGATAAATTTGTGGTTTGTGTCACTCCAGGTTTGAACCACAGAATTCTAAGCAATGGTTCTTCTCCTAAGAGTGTGAGGAAGGAGGCCAGGGAGCCCACCCAGTCTTAGAACACAGGCACACTCAGGGCACATGGTGGCCCCAACATTTCATGCTATGGTACTTCATCTACATGTGGAACATAATGGCATCACATGCAGGAGGTAAATTCTCTCATGCAGGCTGCATCTTCATTCTATTGTCCTGATGTTCCCCACATCACTTTTTCCTTTGTAGTATTATTAGAAACCTTATTTTTAAGTAGGTTTATTGTTCTATTGGATAACCAGATTCCTAATGATCTCCCAACTTGCCCTAATCTTACTACTAAAAAGTCCAGGAGACTGTGCTAAAGTAAATGAAGATCATAAAGCCAGGCTATGTTGGAGCTGATTTTCAGAACCAGGACTTTGAATTCCTGGTCCAACTGGCAAGAGGAAATGCTTAAAAGGAGTATACTGGATTCATTAAATAATAACCAAAGCAGAGCCAGGTGTGGTGGCACATGTTTGTAATCTCAATACTTGGGAGACTGAGACAGGAAGATTGCAGGTTTGAGGCCAACCTCATCAACTTAGTGAGACCTTGTTTCTAAGAAAAATATAAAATATGTCTGGCGGTATAGCGCACACACACACACACACACACACACACACACACACACACACACACCAAAGCAAACTTTTTTGAGAATTTCTAATGTACCAGGAACTGTGTTATGTCCTGTACTCCATCAAGCCCTTTCCACATACTACAAGGGGGTATTATGTCTTTGCATTTGATAGTATTAGAAATATTTGGGTTGAAAATGTATTTCACTTTTGAAATTAAACTTCAGTTAAATATGTTCCAAATGCTGATTTGAGCATGGAAACTTCTTTATTCCAGAATGTTTTTTTTTTCTTTAGTGGACTGATTTATGTAATTCAAACCCCCCTTAGTTCTTCTGTTTATTCTTAATTTTATATTAGTGATTTCTGCTTGACCTATAGAGTACAAAAGTTATTTAGCTTAATATCCTATTTAATTGCATGACAATACAGAAGCACTAAGCAATAGTTCTAGAACTTACTTTTATTTTTACCTGATCTATACTCGTGGTAGAAATATTGCAAATGATGAACAGCTTAGACTTGACGAAAATGTCATGTTCTTTGTATTATTCTTCAATGAGATTTTCTAACTTGTTCAGAAGTGAAAGAAAAGAAAATACAATTTGTGCATTCTGCTCTTTCTAGCACAGTAATAGATGTTCCTGTAAGAAAATAACAGCAGGGAATCCTTCCTGTGGAGCAATCTCAGTCAGAAAGTGGGATGCCAGGGACTCGTCTATGGTATAAAGCATGATGGGATGTGTTAGGATTTAAGGGTAGAGCTAGAGAAAATATAAAATGGGAGTTAATCAATCATGTGGAGGATGAAATGCCTCAGATTGATTTCCAGTAGTCTTCTTGTCCAAATATAGACCAAATGGAGAAAATGTGATATTTCACTGAGGGGGAAAAAAAGTTTTAGATTTTTTTTTTTTTAGTTTGGTTTTTGTTATTGTTTTCAGGGAATTGAGTGACTGATGTTCGTAAGTGTAAGTTATTGGATTTAAAATGCATGTATCATTCCATTATCCCCTTTTTATTTACACTTTATGATGTACTTATTTAGAGTATGCTGGCTAAATAAAAGGAACTCTTGACAATGAGAAAAAAAGTTAGATTCCCAGGGTTGTATTCCGCCAATAAAATATCATCGCCAACACAAAATATCAGCTTTGGGGAAATATATCATAATGAGTTTCAAAATCATACACACATGCACACAGGTCTTGATGTGCTGCCATTCAGATCCACCCTGCTACCAACCCTCCCTGGACACTTATATATTTATTTTCAAGTACAATAAGAAAATTATACGAGAATTTTAGGCTTTGAAAAAAGTCTGCCGAACATCATGATGGTGCACGCTTGTAATCCCAGTACTTGGGAGGTTGAGACAGGAGGATCCGGGTTCGAGGCCAGCCTCTGCTACCTAGTGAGGCACTCTGCAGCTTAGTGAGACTCGGTTTCAAAAATAAAGAATAAAAAATAGGGCTGGGGGTGTAGCTCGGAGGTAGAATGCCCCTAAGTTCAATCCCCAGTACCACAAAAAAAAAAAAAAATAAATAAATACATAAATAAAGAAAGAAAGAACAAAAA
This sequence comes from Graphiurus murinus, assembly GCA_004027655.1. Classification (NCBI taxonomy): domain Eukaryota; kingdom Metazoa; phylum Chordata; class Mammalia; order Rodentia; family Gliridae; genus Graphiurus; species Graphiurus murinus. The sequence goes on along the minus strand of PVLC010045581.1, from coordinate 5,294 downwards.
TAGGACTAGGGGTTTAACTTGGAGGTAGAATGCCCATGGGTTCAATCCCCAGTACTGAACAAATAAAATAAAAAATCCTTCACTTCAACATTATTCTTTTGTCATTGTATCTATGTGAAAGAAAGGAAACACATGCAAAGACTTAAGCTAATGTTCACTCATTAAAACATTGTTACCTCAGTGATTAGGAGGCTGAGACAGGAGGATCTCAGGTTTGAGGCCAGCCTCATCAATATAAAAAAGATTTTCAGAAACCTAGTGAAACCCTGTTTCAAAGCAAAAATAAAAAGGGCTGGGGGTGTAGCTTGGAAGTAGAATACCCCTGACTTCAAAACCCAGTGCCACCTCAAGATGATTGCTAAATAATTTAGATGGCAAATCTACTTTGAAATACCTAACAGACATTTAAAATTTTGATGAAAATTAAATTTCATTATGTTATCTATGGTATTTTTAGATATTCAAAAAGATCTACAAAATACTGTTAAATAAATAGGTCATAAGAGAATATATATTTTGTATATAAGACATGAATCAAGTTTTGTAAAATAGTAGCTCTATACATGTAGATATTAAGTATGAACAATAAACAATTAAGCATGATCAATAAACGTTTGGGACTAACTCTGTAACAGATACTTAACTAAGGGTTTTATAAGCACTATCTAATTTATACTATTAATGAATTCACCCATTTGACATTATACACTATAACACTCAGAAACCAAATTTTGTGCAAAAATTCACAAGATCAACAACTACTTATTAGCAGAGCTAGTTGTATAACTGGCTACATATATAGGGTATTATGTGCATAGAAATCATAAAAAAGTAAACCTCAGAATATTTAGGAAAGTGTTTACTTGTGGAATAATTTACTCACTAAAATTATAAGGATATTATTACTTTAAGTTTCAGGATGAAACCATTAAAAACAACTTATCTTCACATCCACTTCAATTTCCCTACAAAGTTGATGTGGAAAAGTATAAGACACAGGCATAGAAAACTTTGAGTGGAGGGAGAAGGGAGTAGAGTTTTGCAGGTGAACTTACATTATGTCTACCAAAATAATTTATCCATTCTCTGATATATATTATTTATATTATTATATAATATGTCTATAATATTGTTTTGGCATCAGTAAATAAAAGTTGCTCAAAAAGGTGGTTGTAGGTGATATAACAATATTTGAATTGGTTTAAAATAGTGACTCTGTTTAAAGGAGTTTTTGTTTTTTTAATGTTTCCGTTGGCAATATTTTGTACACTCTCCACCCTTCCGTTAAAAAAAAAAAAAATCTGAGAAGGCACAGGTGTTCACTAGAACTTCAGTGTGTTCCTGGCTTAATTCATTCACTATTCTACAGAAAATAAAAGCTCAGGCAGTCCAGCCCCATTTTGTAAAATTACACAGGAAGGGCTGGTTTTAATTGGTTTGCTAGAAGGCAGTTGTTGAATGAATTGCATAGATGGGTTTAGAATTCACTGGCAAGCAGCTTGATTGTCAGAGCTTAATCTCTGGTTAACAGTTCTCCCTGAGTCTGCTCAGCATTCAGTGAGATCCTTTAGCTCTGATGAAAATTTACGGAGTCTCCATTATCACAGTCTTTCTAAGCAAAGAATGTTTCCAGTGCCAAGCCAATTTCCATATAATAGAAATGGCATGAATGATCACTAAACTCATTTAAACCAGAACATTGTGCACTTGTCTGTTACAAATGATTTTTCAGTCTTTTTTTTTTTAAATCTTTGGTATAAGGAAAGAGCACTGACGCCCATAAGTTCATGCCAGTCACACAGTGGAGATGGGACTGCTGAGAAGAGGTAACTAGCAAAGAAATGCAGTGGAGAAAGCCAACATGCACGGCTGGGGACATCCCACAGACTTGACACGCTCGCAAATAATAATCAACACTGAGTATACCCTGTTCCAGCTAAGATTCTAGCTGTGCATTGCTAAATTTTTCTGACATAAAATTGTTTTAAAAGTTCTAAACTGGGTGTGGTGGTACATACCTATAATCTCTGATACCTAGGAAGTTGAGGCAAGAAGATTATGAGTTGAACACCAACTTTGACAACTTAATCTCAAAACAAAACAAAAAAAGAAGCAACAAAAAACTTTCTCTAAGGAAAATGAATAGAAATTATAGATAAAATATGATAAGAATAGAAAAGGGTAGTATTGATGTGATACCACAGAAAGCAAAAAAGGAAGAAAAGAAATAGAACTACATAGAAATACATGTATTATATTATTATGTTTATATAGATTTATATATGTAGATATACATATACCAGACATATATATATATATATATATATATATATATATATATATAAGCTCATTATAATATAATATAATATAATATAATGTTTTATATTATATATACATATATAATAGTCTGGAAATATAAAATATGCTGTAAAATGTATACCAACCACTAAAGAACCACATAAAATATGATGAAAAGAGCATTAAAGGAAAACTAAACATAAAACCCAGAATAAGATATCCAGAAAGAGCAATGCTGGAGGCATCACAACATCCATTTTCTAATTGTAACAAAAGCAATATGGCATTGGTGTAAAAATAGGAATATAAACAGAAGAGAATAGAATAGAAGAGAGAGACACAAACATATAAAAAATAGTTATCTGATCTTTGACCAAGCTGTCAAAAACAAGTTGGAGAAAAATACTGCCTTTTAAAAAATGGTGCTGGGAAAACTGGATATCCACATGGAGAGCAATAAAATTAGATGCCTATCTCTCATCCTACCTGAAAGTCAGCTCAAAAAGAATCAAAGACCTAGGAATTACATCAGAAACTTTGTAAACCCTAGAAGAAAATGTAGGGTCAATAAGACAACATAGAGGTGCAGGCAATAACTTTCTCCATAGGATTCCTAGAGCTCAAGGAATAAAGTCAAGAAGCAGTAAATGGGAATGCATCAAATTAAAATGCTTGCTCAATGAAAAGGGAACAATTTAGAGCATAAATTAAGATCTCACAACTACTTTTCTGACAGAAGATTGATATCCAGAATATGTAAAGAAATTAACAACTTAATAGCCAAAACCCAAATAGCCGAATCAATAAATGTGTACATGATTTAAATAGATATTTCTTAAAAGAAGAAATATAAATGGCCAACAAACATATTTAAAAAGTCTTCAACATCTTTAGCAATTGATAAATGCAAGTCAAGTCAAAACTATACTGATATTTTGTCTTATTCCAATTAGAATAGCAATAGTTCAAAATATAAATAATAACAAGTGCTGGTGAGGACACTAGGGAAAAAGATAACTTATACACTGTTGTTAGGATTGCAACTTAGCACAACTACTATGGAAATCAGTGTGAAGGCATCTCAAATTCTAGGAAAGGAATAACCATATATCCCAGCTGTACTAGTCCTTGGTATTTATCTCAAAGAACTAAAGTCAAAATTCCGCAAAGATACATCATATACATGTTTACAGTAGCAACATTCAGAGTGGCCAGGTTTTGAATCCGTTATGTGTCTGTCGACAGATGAATGGATGAAGAAACTGTGGTTCATATACACAATAGAGCTCTACTCAGCCCAAAAGAAGAAAATTATGTCAATTTTAGCAAAATAAGTAAAACTGGAGAATGTCTTATTAAATGAAATAAGCCCGTCTCAGAATTCAAAGGTAGTATGTTTTCTCTCATATGTGGAAGCTAGACAGAAAAAAGTTTTAAAAATTATAAAAATAAAAAGATACTAATAAAGTAAAGAAAAGGAACTGAAAAATAAGAATAAGGGGAGGTACTAGGGAATTAAATTGATTAAATAGTGGAAAGAAAAATTGACTAAGGAAAAACAAACTATTAATGCATTGTAAGTTTGTATCATAAAAAGGTGTAAGCAAAATCTAGTAGCTGAGAAATAGAAACATGATGCAAAATTCTTAGGAAAATTCATTTGAAATGTTGAAAAAATTAATCTAAAGCAACCACTAAAGAGGTAAAGTGTTACAAATAACAAGATAATAGAATAGACGGTATGTAATCATTAATACATATTTAATAAATGTAAATGAGAGTAGAAAATGGATGAAATAGCATATAGGACAAATATAAAACAAATAGCAAAATAATACATTTAAGATTAATTACAAAATTTTACTTTGAATGTATATCATTTAAATCTTACAATTAAAAGATAGCACTTTCAATCAAACTTTCTTTTTCTTCATTTAAAGTCATTATTTTCTGGTTTCTTAGTGATTTCTTTATTATATTATCATAAACACATTAATTGTACAAACTAATGGGTTTTGCTGTGATAATTTCATATATTCACACATCATGCATTGACATCTCTATTCATTCTTTCTCTACCTTTGCCCTTCTACAACAGCCTATCTCTCGTCCACTTTCCTGTCTTTAGAAATCACACTTTTACTTTCAGTTCTTTTTAAAATTTTGTCCAAACAAAAAGGAAAACATATGATACTTGTTTTTCTTGACCAACTTGTTTTGCTTATCATCTAGTTCCATCATTTTGCTGTGAATGGCAAGAGTCCATTCTTAATGGCCAAATACTATTCCACGGTGTATGTTTTCTTTATCCATTCATCTTTTGACTGGCACCTAGGCTGATTCCATATCTTAGTGATTGTAAGTAGTGCCACAATGACCAGGCACATGGAAGTATCTTTTTTGTATGCTGACTTTATTAACTTGAATTCTAAGGTAAACTTACATTCCCAACAGTGAATACGGATCTTTTTTTCTCCCATTCTTTATGTCATCTCTCCTTGGTTTTTTGTTTTTGCTTTTAGAAGCTTTTGAGTTTGATATAATACCATTTGCCAGGTTTTGCTTTTGTTTACTGTTTTTTTTGAAGTTCTATCCAGAAAACCATTGCCTGTATAGTATCTAGATATGTTTCTCCCATGTTTTCCTATGATAGTTTTAGAGTTTCATGTTTTACAATATAGCCTCTCATCCATTTTTTTCCTATAATGCAAGAGATAAGTATCAAGATATCATTGTATATATCCAGTATTTCCAGCAATTTGTTAAGGGACATATATTGTTCCTTTTCCAATATATGCTTATGGTAACTTTTTCAAGAATCAGTTGTCTATACATGTGTGGATTTATCTCTGGGGCTTTCCTCTCTTCATTGGTCTACGTGTCTGTTTTTTATGCCAATCCTGCTGTTATTATTTCCATGGTTCTGTAGTGTGTCTAGAGATCATTACTTTGGTGACTCCAGCTTCGATCTTTTTAATCAGGATTGCTTTGGCTGC
>PVLC010045580.1:0-11783 GCA_004027655.1 Graphiurus murinus | reverse complement strand
CTACAGCACTGGGTATTTAACCCAGGGCCTCACTATTTGTTATTTCCTATTTGTTATTTTTATGGCACTGGGGATTGGATTCAGGGACATTCTACTTCTGAGCTACACCCCCTATTTTACTTTTATTTTGAAACAAGGTCTCCCTAGATTGACGAGAGTCTTACTACTTGCTGAGACTGTCCTCAAACCAATCAATGATCATCCTGTTTCAGCCTCCCAAGTACTGGGATTATAGGCGTGTGCCACCATGCCTGATTCTATTTGTTATTTTTGTTGTTGTTGTTGTTTACCTTCACATTGCTTTGGGGAGATGGAAATCCTGGTTACCCAGACATAAAAGTAAGATCATTTGCACTTTGCCTACCATGTCTCCCAGGTGGTTCATGCCTAGATCGTAGGAATGCATTCCCATCGAATGCTCCAGGTTGTGAAGCATCACAAACTTCAGGTTCTTTTCCCAGATGAGACGCCGTACTGCTTCTTCATTCTAAAATATAAGGAAAAAGATCATTATACTGCATCCTGGACAGATAAACGGTCAATAATGAAAATAGCATTTTACAAATCATTCTACTAAATATGGATCCATCTAGGAAAACACACATAAATGATAATCCAATATAACTGCTAAAATCACATATTAATTCATGAGAGAGAGAGAGATAAGAAAAAAAACCTGGCTATCTACATACAGAAGAATGAAATTGGATGCTATTTCACCCATATACAAGAATCTCTCAAAATGGATTAAAGACTTAAAAGTAGCTCAGTAGTAGATCTTACACTTCGAATGCACAAGGCCTTATGTACTATTTCTAGCAACACATACACACACACACACACACACGCAAAGACTCTTGAATGTAAGGTCTGAAACTCTAAAACTACTGAAGAATACATAGGGGGAAAAGGGAGAGAGTTTACACAGCATTGGTCTGGGGAATGATGCATTGGAAAAGACCCCAAAAGCACAAAAAACAAAAATAGACAAATGGGAGTCCATCAAAATAAAAATCTGCTCAGCTGGTCGTGGTGGCACACACTTGTAATCCCAGTACTTGGGAGGCTGAGATAGGAGGATCACAGGTTCGAGGACAGCCTCAGCAAGTAGTGAGGCTCTCATCAACCTAGTGAGACCCTGTTTCCAAATAAGAAATAAAATTGGGCTGGGGGTATAGCTCAAAGGTAGAATGCCTCTGGGTTCAATCCCCAGTACCACACACACACACAAAAAGCTTCTCAGCAAAAGAAACTACAAAGTAGGGGGACAACCCACAAATTGAGAGAAAATATTTTTAAGTCATACATCTGATAAGAGGCTAATATCGAATATAGGAGGAACTCAGTAACAAGAGCTACTCAGTACAAAAACACACATGCACACAAAAAACAAAACGTAATCCAAGCATGGTGGTGCATGCCTTTAATTCTAGTACTTGGTTGGTTGAGACAGGAGTATCACAGATTTGAGGACAGCCTCAGAAAATTTAGCAAGACCTTCAACAACTTAGTGAGATCCTGTCTCTAAATTAAGAAAATAGGGCTGGGGGTATAGGTTAGAGGTAGATGTTCCTGGCTTCAATCCCCAGTACCCCCATCCCATACACACACCCCAAATAACTCTATTAAATGAGCAAAGAAGCTGGGCATGGTGGCACATGCCTGTAATCCCAGTACTTGGGAGGTTGAGACAGGAGGGTCACAGGTTTGTGGCCAGCCTCAGCAACCTTATGACACCCCCTACAACTTAATGAGACCCTGTTTCAAAATAAGAAATAAAATCAGGGTTTCTCTAAGATGCTGAGAGCTTCACTAAGTTGCCGAGGCTGGCTTCAAATCTGTGATCTTCTTGTCTCATCCTCCCAAGTATTGGGATTACAGGAGTGTGCCACCATGCAAGGCTTATATATTTCAAAATAGCTAAAAAGTAGGTTTTAAAATATTCTCACCAGCCGGTCGTGGTGGCGTATGCTTGTAATCCCAGTACTTGGGAGGTTGAGACATGAGGATCGCAAGTTTGCAGTCAGCCTCAGCTACTTAGTGAGGCCCTCCGCAACTTAGTGAGACCTTGTTTCAAAAATAAAGAATACAAAATAGTGGTACACACTTATAGTCCCAGTACTTGGGAGGCTGAGACAGGAGGATCCGGGTTCCCGGCCAGCCTCAGCTACTTAGTGAGGCTCTCTACAATTTAGTGAGACCCTGTTTCAAAATAAAGAATAAAAAATAGGACTGGGGGTGTAGCTCAGAGGTAGAATGCCCCTGGGTTCAATCCCCAGTACCACACACACACATGAATATATATATGTATGTATGTATGTATGAATATATGCATACACACACATATATATGTATATATACATATATATATATTCTCATCATAAAGGAAAGGATAAGTATGAGGTGAGGCACATTTTAATTAGCCTGATTCTACAATGTATAAATGTATCAAAACATCACATTGAACCCCATAAATATATAATCATTATTTGTTAATTGTAAATGAATAGCTGGGCATGTTGGGTGGTATATGCCTACAATCCCAGTACTTGGGAGTCTGAAACAAGAGAATTACAAGTTTGAGGCCAGCCTCAGCAATTTTGTGAGACCCTGTTTCAAAATAAAAAATAAAGAGCCAGGCGTGGTGGCACATACTTGTAATCCCAGTACTTGGGAAGCTGAGACAGAAGGACCGCAGGTTCAAGGACAGCTTCAGCAAGTAGTGAGACTCCCATCAACCTAGTGAGACACTGTTTCAAAATAAAAATAAGAAATGGAGTTCAATCCCCAGAACCAAAAAAGAAAACACACACACACACACACACACACACACACACACACACACACAAAATAAAATAGAGTTGGGGATGTGGCTTTGAGGTGGAATACCCCTGGGTTCAATTCCTAGTAACACACACAAACACACACACACACACACACACACACACACACACACACGCAAATGAATAAATATATGATACTTGAAGTACATAACCTAAGAGTGTCTTTTTATGCAAAGCAAATGCATCAAATAGATGTATCACGCTAGCATACAAGCAGACAAATATATAGTTCTAGGCCTTCCTTATTTGAGGCAATAAGGTTAATATTTTAAAAATCCATCAACATGTATGCTTGAAACAAAAACAAAAGTATAATGTGGGAAGTGAGAGTCAGGAAATGACATCTAGTGATATTTCTACATGCTAGGAACTGTCATCAGTACTTCTTGTTCCTCAAACGTGCTGAACATGCTCCTTCCTCTGAGTCTGGTGCTCCCCTTTCCTAGGCCTGGAACCTTCACTGCATTTTCTATTTTGCTCGCTCCTGGGCTTCTCTCAATTCTCTGCTCAAATGTCCCTATCTTTGTGGCACCTTCCCTCACCATCCCATCCCATGTACACACTTCCCATTGCCACCACCCAGGCCCTTCTAGTCCCCACACCTTACTTTCTTTATCTCTACCACACTTACTGCCATCTGACACATGATTCAACTGCTTGCTTATTTATCCTCCCTCCCACTGTAATATAAGTCTCATAGTAACAGGAATTTTGCTTTGCTTCCTGATGCAGGCTACCAAGAATAGCATTTAGCAAGGAATGGATGCATGATATTTACAGAAAACTCTGCTCATAAAAACTTAATTGTGAGAAGGAGAAAACAGGGCGCTCTGTAAAATCAGTCTCAACTACCTCTTTCTTGTATTGTTTGCCATGAGTTTTCTTCCAGAGATACCAGTGGTGATCCAGGGTGGGGTCTTTATGTTCTTGGGACACTGCAGAGGAGCACACCAAAGACACCCAAACCAGCCACTTCATTCTGTTTTAGGGAAGGTAACATAGGAAGCCCAGGAGTGAGCTGCATATATCGTGGCCATATATTTTCAAAACAGAAAGTAGCAAGGCAAAGTCTATCAATGGAACACACTCCTATGAGTTGAAATTATACAGGTAACTTCATGCAACACAGAGAAGAGATGGCGCAGAATCACATCTGAAATAAGTACTTCCAATACTTAATAGGACTTTAAAAAGTGATTTTTTAGAAATTTCCCAATGTCTAGGGTACCAAATATACCCAGGGGATAAAAAGCAGGGACTTTCCAAGATTTGTCAAAAAAAAAAATCTAATAAAAAGAAATCCTCTCTTCCAGAAATAAATAAATAAATCATTCTTAAGAGCCAGGCGTGGTGGCGCACGCTTGTAATCCCAGCATTTGGGAGACTGAGACTGGAGGATCCGGGTTCGAGGTCAGTCTCAGCTACCTAGTGAGGCACTCCCCAACTTAGTGAGACTTGTTTCAAAATAAAGAATAAAAAATAGAGCTGAGAGTATAGCTCAGAGGTAGAATGCCCCTGAGTTCAATCCCCAGTACCGAAAAAAAAAAAAAAAAATCATCCTTAAGAAGAGGACAAGGGCTGGGGATGTTGCTCAGTGGTAGAGTGCTTATCTATCAGGCACAAGGCCCTAGTTTGACTCCCAGCACTCCTCTACACACACAAAAAGGACAAGCCTTGCCGGGTGTGGTGGTGCACACCTGTAATCCCAATACTTGGGAGGCTGAGACAGGAGGATCATAGGTTTAAAGCCAGCCTCAGCAACTTAGCAAGGCTCTCAGCAACTGTTTCCAAATTAAAAAAAAAAAAAAAAGAGCTGGGCTGGGGGTATAGCTCAGAGGTAGAATGCCCTTGGGTTCAATACCTAGCACCACAAAAAATAAAAACAAAAATAAATATAATTTAAAAATAAGCTAGGCTCAGTGGTGCACACCTCTCTAGTCCCAGCTGTTCAGGAGACTGCTTGAACCTAGGAATTCAAGGCTAGCCTGAGCAACATAGAGAGATCTTAGTCTCAAAAATAAATAAATAGGGCAAGGGATATAGCTCAGTGGTAGAGCACTTTCTGAGCATGGTTAAGAACCTGGGTTTGATACCTAGAACTGTGAGAAATAAATAAATTTAATTTGAAAAGTAAATGAATGCCCACAAAATTTAGAGATAGTTAAAAGACAACTCTTTTTTAACAATCAAATATTTATTTCGAAGAAAGCAATTAACCACTCTTTAAAACCATTTCTATCTTTAATTGAAAGAATCTTAACAGAAATTCAATGACTACCTTAAACTGAATTCTACTTTCTTTTTTATTTCCTTTTAATTCAAAATATATAAACCTTCAAATTACATTCCAAAGAAAGCTAGGTTTCAGCTTCAATCTTACATGTTCAAGCAGATACTAACTTTTCTTTTCTTTTTTTGCGGTACTGGGGATTGAACTCAGGGGCATTCTACCTCCAAGCTACACCCCCAGCCCTATTTTTTACTCTTTATTTCGAAACCGGGTCTCACTAAGTTGCAGAGTGCCTCACTAGGTAGCTGAGGCTGGCCGCGAACCTGGATCCTCCGGTCTCAGCCTCCCGAATGCTGGGATTACAAGCGTGCGCCACCACGCCCGGCTCAGATACTAACTTTTCAAAAACAGATTCTTTTTAAGCCGGGTGTGGTGGCATAAGCTTGTAATCCCAGCATTCAGGAGACTGAGACTGGAGGATCCGGATTCGCGGCCAGCCTCAGCTACCTAGTGAGACACTCCGCAACTTAGTGAGACTCAGTTTCAAAATAAAGTATAAAAAATAGGGCTGGGGGTATAGCTCGGAGGTAGAATGCCTCTGAGTTCAATCCCCAGTACTGAAAAAAAAAAAAAAATCAGATTATTTTGAATCAAAAATTCAAGAGGCAAATTTTTTAGTTTACTTCCTGAAACCAAAGATTTAAAATCTGGTAGTCAGAGCAAGCTCAAAACATAAACAGAGTATTTACAGACCAAACGGGAGAAAAAGAACAGACAGTACATACGTGACAAAACCAGTAGGTGCTCCCATAGCAAGAATCTTTGAATGCAGGAGCTCCTTCCAAAGATTCCAACGGCAGCGAGGAGACTGAAGTTGAACTGACTTTTAAAAGAAATTAGAACTTGTCACATGAGGTATCCACGATGAGGAAGTGAACTTTGATTTCAGTTTCATTTAAAATCTTGCAAGAGCAACTACTTCTAGCCCTTTCCCTATGGTCCTGGGGACAAAGTGTAGCCTTCAAGAGGAGTCCCCAGTAGAGGAGAGCAATAGAATGAACTCAGTAAAGTAAGAGCAGTAAGAGTTTATCCTTTAATTCTTTGTGTGCTAACTTTTCCATATGAATTTTTATGTGTGTGTGTGTGTTACTGGAGACTGAACCCAGGTGCATTCTCTCTCTGATGTATACACTGAGTCATTTTTAGTATGTATGTATGTATGTATGTATGTATGTATGTATGTATGTATGCATTCACCATTCATTCATTCATTCATTTTGTGGTACTGGGGATGAACCCAGGGGTATTTACCTCTGAGCTGCACACCTAGCCCTATTTTATTTTTTTTCAGTACTGGGGATTGAACCCAGGGGCATTCTACCTCTGAGCTACACCCCCAGCCCTATTTTTTTATTCTTTATTTTGAAATAGGGTCTTGCTGAGTTGCTGAGGGCCTCACTATGTTGCTGAGGCTGAGTTTAAACCCATGATTCTCCTGTTTCAACCTCCCAAGTACTGAGATTATAGGAGTGTGCCACTGCACTAGGCTTAATTTTTATTTTGAAACAGGGTCTTACTAAGTTGCTGAGGGTCTCACTACATTCTTGAGGCTGGCCTTGAACCTGCAATCTTCTTGTCTCAGCCTCCCAAGTACTGGGATTATAGGCCTGGGCCACCATTCCCAGCTTCCACATGAATTTTTGAATCAGATATTAAGTTTTCTGAAAAACTCTATTGATTATATATTTGGGAATTCCTAAATGCCATTATAATGTTGAATCTTCTCACTTTTGTATTCATCTAGATTTTTCTTTCTTTTTTTAAAGATTTTTTTTATTAAGAAAAATATAAGCATGAATAAAAGTAGAGATAATACTATGATGAACCTCCATGAAACCATTATCTTTTTTTTTTTTCAGTACTAGGAATTGAACCCAGGAGCATTCTACTTCCAAGCTGCACCTCCAGCCCTATTTTTATTCTTTATTTTGAAACAGGGTCTCACTAAGTTGTGGAGAGCCTCACAAAGTAGCTGAGGCTGGTTGTGAACCTGTGATCCTCCTGTCTCAGCCTCCCGAGTACTAGGATTACAAGCATTCACCACCATGCCCGACTTGAAACCATTATCTTATTTTAACAATTATCAGTAAATAGCTAGATTATTATGAAATAATTCCCTATATGCTATCATTTTATATCATATGTAAATATTCCTGTGTATATCTCTAAAAGTGGACTCTCTTCCTCATCCCTGCCTTTTTTTTTTTTTTTGGTGGTGCTGGGAATTGAACCTAAGGCCCTAAATGTGCTGGGCAAGCACCCTACCACTGAGCTACACCTCCAGCCCCTCTGTATGCATCTCTAAAAGATAAAGGCTATGAAATTTAACCACAATACCATTATCAGATCTAAAATACACTAACAACAATTTCTTAATGACATCAAATATCTTATCAGTGTTCTCCTGCCTCCTCCTCCTCCTCCTCCTCCTCCTCCTCCTCCTCTTCCTCCTCCTCCTCCTCCTTCTTCTTGCAGTACTGGGGGTTGAACCCAGGGGCATTCTACCTCTGAGCTGCATCTCCAGCCTTATTTTTATTCTTTATTTTGAAACAGGGTCTCACTAAGTTGCAGAAGGCCTCACTAAGTAGCTGAGGCTGGCAGCGAACCTGCAATCCTCCTTTCTCAGCCTCCCAAGTACTGGAATTACAAGCATGCTCCACCATGCCCGGCTCTCTTTGTCTTCTTATACATATATTTATTAATAGTTTGTTTGAATTGAGATACAAATATGCTCCATCTATTGTAAAGTTACTGAGTTATCTATCAGTATAAATTTAAACATATTTGAGCCGGGTATGGTGGCATACACCTGAGGCTGAGACAGGGAGAATCACAGCTTCGAGGACAGCCTCAGCAAGTAATGTGACTCTTATCAACCTAGTGAGACCCCGTTTCAAAATAAAAATAAAATGGGGCTGGAGGTATAGCTCAGAGGTATAATACCCCTGAGTTCAATCTCCAATATCACACACACACACACACACACACAAATGAATGTGTTTAACTAATTGCAGTTTGTGTGTGTGTGTGTGTGTGTGTGTGTGTGTGTGTGTGTATGTGTGTTTTCTTTTTGAGATGGGGTCTCAATATGCTGCCCAGGCTGGCTTTAATTTGCAATCCTCCTACCTCAGTCTCCCGAGTAGATACTGAACTAATACTCCTTCTTTCCTTGTAGTGTAACAAGCTGTTACAGACTTATCTTGAAAATTCCTATGTCAGACCTGGAATCACCCTTTTCTCCAAGGAGTTCTAGTTCCTTTTGGTGGAAATAATGGCTAAATACTATAACCTAGGCATTACGATTGTTCTTGCCTCCACACTGACCATTGTTTCTAAGTCTGTTCAGTAGACAAGAGCTAGGGAATATATATATATATTTTACTTAAATATTCCAAACTCACACCGATACCCAAGTTCATCAATCTGTACTTCTTTTCAAACATGCTAAAAATCTCAGTTCTCTAAAGTACCAACATGGTTCTCTTCTTCCAGACTCCATGATGTGAGAGCAGAGCCTTGCTCTCTCCCTCTCTCTGCTTCCTGCCGCCTGCTCTGGGTTCCAAAGACCCTGCCTGACATAGACTGAACTCTGGAATCTCCAAAACTCTGTAAGCAAATAAATCTTCCTTCCTCTAAGTTGTGTGATCAATTGTTTTGAATTACAGCAAAGAGAATATTGACCGAGACAGAAATTGATACCAGAAGTGGAGTCACTGTTATATGTAAGTATGACCATGTGTTTTATAAGTCTTTGGAATTGATTTGTAGAAGAAAGTTGAAAGGACCAGTATACTGACAGAAAGGCAGATGGTAGAGACTGTGCTCAGGAGATTTTGAAGGGCATGGTGGCACCCATGTGTAATCCCAGTACTTGGGAGGCTGAGGTAGGAGGATCACAGGTTGGAAGACAGCCTTAGCAAGTAGTGAGGCCCTGTTTCAAAATAGAGAATAAAAAATAGGGCTGGGGGGTATAGCTTGGAGGTAGAATCCCCTGTATTCAATCCCCAATACCACAAAAAAAGATGATGATAATAATAATAAAGACACCTAGAATAGCTCTTCATGTGGTTATGCCACCACCTTTATACACAGATTCATTTGGTTTTTTTTTATTTTAATTCTGATTTTTAGGGATTTCTTTTTTAGATTTTTTTAGTTTTATTTATGATTATATAAAACATTTATATAGCTCCAAAATCAAATCAACAAGCGGGGTGTGGGTGACTACACTTGTAATCCCAGTACTTGGGAGGCTGAGATAGGAAAATTGCAGGTTCATTGCCAGACTCAGAAACTTAGTGATGCCCTTTGAAACTTACTGAAACCCTGTTTCAAGATAAAAAGTAAAAATAGGGCTGGGGTTGTAGCTCAGAGGTAAAATGCCCCTGGGTTCAATCCCCAGTACCACCAAAAAGAAAAAAATAAGTCAACAAATGAGGTATATTCAAAGAAGTCTTGACTGCTTTTCTGTCTCTGCACTATTCCCTTTCTCCTTTGATAGATGACCACTTAAACAATGTATGGTTTATATTCCTTTTTTAAAAAAATATACAAGTATAGCCAGGCATGTTGGCACACTCTTGTAGTCCCAGCATTTGGGAGGCCAAAACAGGAGGATTGCAGGTTTGTGGCCAGGCTCAGTTACTTAGTGAGATCCTCTGCCACTTAGTGAGACCCTGTTTCAAAATAAAGAATAAAAAATAGGACTGGGGTTGTAGCTTGAAGATAGAATACCCCTGGGTTCAATCCCCAGTGCCACACACACACACAAAATGTAAGTATGTATACATATTAGTATCCCTCCTTTCTTAAATTAATGGTAACATATTATATATACTTTTATTTCTTTTTTTCATAGCGTTAAGAAAAATTATTCCATACTTAGAGATAAGCAATCATCAGATATCCTTTCAGTGGAGTGTTGGGCATTGTCTAGTTGCCCATGGTGAAACTGATTCTTTTAAACTCTGTAGGGATTAAGTTGTAAAACACAATGGATATGCAAATGATTCCCATACCTTGCAATGCAAATTTTGCTAGTAGGTTTTACTGTGTAGAGATGTAAGTGTGTGATTAAAATTCTCATTTAAGCTGGTTTTTTGAGAACTGGGGATCAAACCCAGGGCCTCAGCGTGCCAGGCAAGTGTTCTACTACTGAGCTATTTCTCCTGCCCTTTTTGTCTTGTTATATTGTTTAGGATAGCTTCCAACTTGCAATCCTTCTGCCTTTCCCAAGTAGCTGGGATTACAGGTGTGCATCCTGCACCGGGCAATGAGTTTTAATAGTTTACTAAGTTGCTGAGGGCCTCACTAAGTAGCGGAGGCTGGTTTCGAACCTGGATCTTTCAGTTTCAGCCTCCCAAGTACTGGGATTACAAGCGTGTGCCACCACGCCCAGCTCTCTCAACTTTTTGAGAACCACATTTTAGCAATTAAATTCTGAAGACAGCTGGGCATGGCGGTGCATACCTGTAATCCTAGTACTTGGGAGGCTGAGACAGGAAGATTGCAGGTTGGAGGACAGCCTCAGCAAGTAGTGAGACTCTCATCAACTTAGTGAGACCCTGTTTACAAATAAGAAATAAAATTGGGCTGGGGGTGTAGCTCGAAGATAGAATGCCTCTGAGTTCAATCCCCAGTAACACACACACACACACACACACACACACACACACACATCTGAAGATAACTCCACAGTAGTATATGTGGTCCTACTTTATTTTTATGGCCATTTAACATCTTTTGAACAAACTTCCCATGTTTAGAGAATTTCCCACATTATAAATTTGCTTCTCCAAGTTAAAGCCAAGACTCCATCACAATTAAGGCACAGACAAATGATCTAGTCTTTGCCAATGAGCAAAGACCTTATGCCAATGAGTAAAAGACCTTATTTTGGTCAGGTGCAGTGGCACATGCATATAATTCCAGAGACTTGGGAGGCTGAGGCAGGAGAATCACAAGTTCAAGACCAACATGTGGTAATTAGGCAAGACCCTTTCTTGAATAAAATAAAAAGGGCAGCCAGGCATGGTGGCACATGCCTGTAACCCCAGTTCTTAGGAGGCTGAGGCAAGAGGATAGCAGCTTCTAGGTCAGTCTCAGCAATTTAGTGAGGCTCTCAGTAACTTAGCAAGACCCTGTTTCCTAATAATAAATAAAATAGGGCTAGGGGGTATATCTTGGAGGTAGAATGCCCTGGGTTCAATCCCCAGCACCACAGAAACAAAAACAAAAAATAAAAGGAAAAGGGTTGAGGATGTAGCTAAGGGGTAGAACACACCTGAGTTCAATTCCCAGTACCCCCCACACGTCATTTTTAGGAGTGGGTGTGTGAGAAACTATATCCATGTAGATGCCTCCTTTGGGTAAGGATGGCAGTGGAGACATCCCCTAGGAGCAGCAGGTCTTCTGGCATTTGGTCCCAGATCACCTGTACAAACAATAGTGGATATGTCAAATAGTGTGTCTGTCCAGTGTGTCATAGGATGAACAGCCTCTGTGTGATTTGGGTTTGTGGTTACCTAATCTGCAGCCTGGCCTTTCAGAGATTGTGGGAGCCTCCTGCAAGTTTTGTTTTTGCGGTACTGGGGATTGAACTCAGAGGCATTCTACCTCCGAGCTATACCCCCAGCCCTATTTTTTATTTT
>PVLC010045579.1:0-11738 GCA_004027655.1 Graphiurus murinus | reverse complement strand
ATTTTTTATTCTTTATTTTGAAACCGAGTCTCACTAAGTTGCGGAGTGCCTCACTAGGTAGCTGAGGCTGGCCGCGAACCCGGATCCTCCGGTCTCAGCCTCCCGAATGCTGGGATTACAAGCGTGCGCCACCACGCCCGGCATCTGTTATTTCTTAATCTAGAAAATGGTTCTTTATTAAGAAGCTATCAACTCTTGAGAAAAAGAATGTGTGGGTTGTTCTTAACCATTGTAGTAATGTATATTTTAGGAATTTGTGTTGATTGGCTTCTTCTACTTGTACAATTAAAAAAATTCTTATTTTCGGAAATTAAACAACAGTAGCAATAGTTCTTAGTTAAATTTTAGTGATGGAAATCAAATTAGATTTTTATTCTAAAGCTTGAAATTTGCAGCCTAGTTTTATTTCTACTGTGCTTGGATACTCACTAGGTAACTATATTATTTTTCTAAGTCTCAGTTTCTTTAATTATAAAACTGGTGATTATATATTCATTTACCTCAGGGTTATTATGAAGGCTTGACTAAATACATTTTGTTAGGTGAGCATCTGTCCTTATTGAGATCAATTTGTAGCTTTTATTATTCAGGAGATATTTAGTCCTGTCCCCTTCTCCTCCTTGTCTCTCCTGCTCTATCTACATCTCTCTCTTCATCTCTATCTCCTGTCATTCTCCTACCCTTAGGGGATCAAACCCATGGCTTCTTGAATGCTACTCAAGCATTCTACCACTGAGCTGTACACACCACCAGACTTTATTTTTTATTCAGGATCCTGAATATTCTTTATTCTTTCTAAACTTGAATTGAAGGAGGATGTATTCCCATTTGTTTAAAAAAAAATTTTTGTTTTTGTGGTACTGGGGATTGAACTCAGGGGCATTCTACCTCCGAGCTACACCCCCAGCCCTAAGTTTTATTCTTTATTTTGAAACAGGGTCTCACTAAGTTGCGGAGGGCCTCACAAGTTGCAGAGGCTGGCCCCGAATCTGCGATCCTCCTGTCTCAGTCTCCCAAATACTGAGATTACAAGCGTGCACCACCATGCCTGGCACCATTTGTTTAATCTTGTTGGAGTGTTTTTTTTTTTTTTTTGACAAGAACAGATACTGAAAATTGAAAAAAACAACAAGAAAAACTATTCTGTTGCTATTATTGAGACTACCAAAGAAAGATGAAAAGTTCAACAAATATTAAACACACTTATATACCTATATAATTAGATTCAGAGCTTAGTTTAAGATGCACAATGTACTATAAGGTGGCAACGGAAATTTGGCTTCATGTAGAGAATATTTTTCTTCTAAAGAACTCTGTTATCAATCTGTTTTACTTTATTCCACCCTCCAAAACATATTAAAAGAAAGTAAAAGAAAAAATTGACTAGATTAATAAGCTGAAATGTTTACATGGAAGTTCTGGGATTATTTAATGTAGGACCTAAACTTTTCAGTATTTTTGGTAAAAAATTGTCTTTATTGATACTTTGGTAGAAATTATACTTTTTTTTTTTTTTGCGGTACTGGGGACGGAACCCAGGGGCATTCTACCTCTGAGCTACACCCCCAGTCCTGTTTTTTTATTTTGAAACCGGGTCTCACTAAGTTGTGGAAGGCCTCACTAAATAGCTGAGGCCGGCCGTGAACCTGGATCTTCCGGTCTCAGCCTCTCAAGTACTAGGATTACAAGCATGCGCCACCACACCCGGCTTGTATTATTTGAAAATTCCACTCAGGCATATTTCTTCCAGAAAACCTTTCCTAAGTACTCTGCTTTGGATAAGTCTGAATTCTTGGAGTTATAAGATCACAGGTTGTCAAATCAAATGGTGAAGTCTGGTACATAATTTTCATCTACCGTATTATTTGTCCTTCTTTACCACAAATTTTCAAGTTCTTTGAAGATTAGAATCATGTTTTATTAATCTTTATACCATCTGTGCTTTGCATATAGTGTCATATCTTTTAGATGCTGAGCTGCTTAATAGATTTCACTATTTATTATAAATATGCTGTACTTGTTTTAAATATTAGGTCTTGGAGAAAATGCTTGTGCAAAGAAAAGTCATGAAAAGTACCTGATAGCTTTGAAGAGCTCTGGACTCACATATCCTGAAGATAAGCTTGTCTATGGCATTCAGGAGCCATCTGCTGGCACTAGCACTCTGACAGTTCAAGGTTTGTCCAAGTAGTTAATTTGAACAGTAGTGACTTTTGTGTATTCTTTTTTTGTGTGGTACTGGGGATGGAACCCAGCGGCCTTCTACCTCCAGGCTACACCCTCAGACCTACTTTATTTCTTACTTGGGAAACAGGGTCTCACTAAGTTTCTGAGAATCTCACTAAGTTGTTGAGGCTGGCTTTGAACCTGCAATCCTCCTGTCTCAGCCTCCCAGGTACTGGAATTACAAACATGTCCACCACACCCAGCTAACTTTTGTGTATTCAAACAAAACACCCATCAAACTTTACTCATTATTGTTACTATTCTTAGTATTATTATTTTTTTTTATGGTACTGGGGATTGAACCCAGGGGCATTCTACCTCTGAGCTACACCCCCAGTCCTATTTTATTTTTTTATTTTGAAATAGGGTCTCACTAAGTTACAGAGAGTCTCGCTAGGTTGCTGAGGCCAGCCACAAACCTGTAATCCTCCTGTCGCAGCCTCCCAAGTTCTGAGATTACAAGTGGGCACCACTACACCTGGCTTTTGCTCATTATTAAACAAGTTTATTTTGAGCTAAAACAGTGTCATTCTTAATAAGAAAAGTAGTAAGAGTTTAGAAATGAGAGAATTCATTGGACAAAGAAGAAAATATACTTTCTTTAAATGGGATTTGGTTAGTTTTTTAAGGTTCTGGTTCTAATTCTTGAGAGATGCAGCAGTTGCTATTCAAGAGTAGCCTAGAACTAAATTTTTTTTTTTTTTGGTGGTACTGGGGATTGAATCCACAGGCCTTCTACCTCTGAGCTACATCCCCAGTCCTATTTTGTAATTTTTATTTTGAAACAGGGTCTCACTAAGTTGCAGAGAGCCTCACTAAGTAGCTGAGGCTGGCCACGAACCCAGATCCTCCTGTCTCAGCCTCCCAAGTACTGGGATCACAAGCATGCACCACCATGCCCGGCTCTAGAACTAAATTTAAAACTAAAGGAAAGAGATCCTCTGAAATGCTGTTTATAATTATTACATACAGGTTTTCACTGGTGATTTCTTACTGAAATATCAATCTATTAGGTCCAAATTTATTCAAGATAAATATTGGCCTTTTCTGAGATAACTGTTAGAGTGTGGTGTCTCAGTATCATAAAACTTAGTCAGACATGGTGGCACACACCAGTAATTGAGAGGTTGAGACAGGAGGATCACAGGTTTGAGGCCTCAGCAACTTAGTGAGACTGTGTTTCAAAATAATAAAAGAGGGCTGGGAGTGTAGCTCAGAGGTAGAATGGCCCCCAGCACCAAAAAGTATATATATGTATAAAGTATATATATAAAGTATATATATGTATAAAGTATATATATAAAGCTAGGATATATATATATCCTAGCTTTTTGATATGTCTCTCTCAAAATAATTTTAAAGTAAATCAGTGTATAACAACTGTAAAGGGACTCTTTTTTTTTCCTCCTTTCCAAAGGTTTTGCAGGTGCAACAGGAGCATTGGGACAAGTAGATTCTTCAGATGAGGTGAGACTTGAAGTTCAAAACTTTTTTTAGATAGAAATATAGTTTAAAAGTTGTAGAACTGTTAAGGTTTGTTGAGTGTTGTCTAGTTTAAATTCCTCATTCTGTTAGATAAGGATCCCAGCTCCTGGAGTGGCTTCTGGGAAGCCTGGATCACGTAGTTGCTTAGTGACAGGGCAATGATGACTAGACTTCTTGTTCATACCTCCCTTATCTTCTCACACTTTAAAGAGGGAGACGCGCTCTCCCCTTGGGAAACGTCGCCTGATTTCTCCAAGTCATTTTCACAGGCGCAATGAAATTGTTTAAAATTTAGTAAGAACACTGACTTTCTGAGTATGTGGTGTACTTTTATTTATTTTTTTCTTTTTGTGGTACTAGGGATTGAACCCAGGGGCATTCTACCTCTGAGCTACAGCCTCAGCTGATTTCTTATTTTGAAATAGGGTCTCACTAAGTTACTGAGGGTCTCAACTAATTGCTGAGCCTAGCCTGGAACCTGTAATCTTCCTGTCTCAACCTCCCAAGAACTGGGATTACAGGCATGCACCACACCCAACTTTGTGATATATATATTTAACTTATATATTTCAAATTAGTTTAGATACTTTGACTTTTTTTTTTTTTTGCGGTACTGGGGATTGAACTCAGGGGCATTCTATCTCTGAGCTATACCCCCAGCCCTATTTTTTATTCTTTATTTTGAAACAGGGTCTCACTAAGTTTTGGAATGCCTCATTAGGTAGCTGAGGCTGGCCGCGAACCCGGATCCTTCGGTCTCAGCCTCCCAAATGCTGGGATTACAAGCGTGTGCCACCATGCCTGGCTTTTATCTTTTATTTTGAAACAGCTTCTCACTAAGTTGTGGAGGGCCTCACAAGTTGCTGAGGCTGGCTGTAAACCTGCGATCCTCCTGTCTCAGCCTCCCAAGTACTGAGATTACAAGCTTGCACGGCTTATCACATTTTCTAATGGAATAAAAATGCAATTATTTGGGCATTTGAAAACTGAAGAATTTAAAGTATTTAGCCAGAAGTTGATTGAGGGGATATATACTTAATTTTTCTTTAAGAGAATCAATAGAAATATCATTTTGCTTCCTTTTACTCTACAATTAGTTCTTCGTGCATTCCCTTGAACTTTAGATTAGTCTGACCGAAGTTTAGATCTTGGCCTATAATATCCCTATGCTTTTTGCCAGGTTTTTAAACTTCTGAACACCAGCCCCCTGTCCCCAAGAAAAGAAATAGTGATAATCCTAATATTAGAATGAATTATGTAACATGCATATGGATAACATGTATAAAGTCCCTATTATAGACCAGGCTTATATTGGGCTCTTCATAAATATTTCTTATCCTATGGCTTTGTGTATAAAAGGTATTCAGCTATTTGAAATTTTAATTTTTTTGGGTTATGCTATAGAAATTTCTGGTGATCTTTCCAGAGTAAAGAATTACCAAAGTACGTTTTAAAGACAATGAAGTTTATCTTTTGGATTTTAATTAAAATTACTTAGTGTTCAAATGTATCAAAGTTGTTTCCCTGGATTATTCAGATAGAATAAAAGTTTTCTTTCTACCCTCCTTAACAGCAGCCCTTCTTTTTTATTTCCAGTATTGGGGATTGAACTCAGGGGCATTCTACCTCCGAGCTATACCCCCAGCCCTATTTTGTTTTTTTTATTCTTTATTTTGAAACAGGGTCTCACTAAGTTGTGGAGTGCCTCACGAGGTAACTGAGGCTGGCCACAAACCCGGATCCTCCAGTCTCAGCCTCCCAAATGCTGGGATTACAAGCATGCGCCACCACGCCCGGCTAACAGCAGCCCCTTCTCTGAGTACCTGTGGTTGATAGTTTAGATGTCCTTGCCAAATCCATTTCTATGTTGTTAAATAACTCTATGTGTATATGCATACATGTGTGTGTGAGAGTAAATAAAAAATGTTATATTGTTTTGTGACCTGCTTTTTTTTTTACTCTGCAATATGTTTAGCAAATTTACCTTTGTCTGTATGCTGTTCTTTCCATCTGCTGTTTATTATTCTAAAATATGAATAAGCTACAACTTATCCTTAATTTCTAATTTTATTTTATTTTTTTGCGGTACTGGGGATTGAACTCAGGGGCATTCTACCTCCCAGCTATACCCCCAGCCCTATTTTTTATTCTTTATTTTGAAACTGGGTCTCGCTAAGTTGTGGAGTGCCTCACTAGGTAGCTGAGGCTGGCCGCGAACCCGGATCCTCCGGTCTCAGCCTCCCGAATGCTGGGATTACAAGCGTGCGCCACCACGCCCGGCTTTCTAATTTTAATTATAGAATACAATGCTTCCATTTCTTTTTGTATAGATACAAATAGTTCTCTAAGATGTGGAGTTGCTGGGTAAGAGGATATTTGTATCTTAAATTTTAATAGATTATATTTTTTCTGATTTATAAAAGTCACACACATTTAAAATGAAAAGTATAGAAAAGTAAAAAGATAAGACAATGATATAGGGTCAGTTATGGAAGATTTTTAGTGATAATGTTAAGAAATTTTCTATTTTAAGACTGATCATGCTTGGTGTGGTGACGCATGCCTATAGTACTTGGGAGGCTGAGACAGGAGGATTGTAGGTTTGAGGGCAGCCTCAGCAACCTAGCAAGGCCCACAGCAACTTAGTGAGACCCTGTTTCAAAATAAAAGGTAAAATAGGGCTGGTAGTATAGCTTGGAGGTAGAATGCCCCTGGGTTCAATCCCCATCACCACAAACAACAACAAAAGATTGATTATAATTTTTTATATAGGTATTTATTCATTTATATTTTATTGATACATATCACAAGATCTTTGCTCTATGGTTTTAAACATTTTCAATTTTTGCCTTAGAAATAGCAAGTCAGAGCCGGGCGTGTTGGCGCACGCTTGTAATCCCAGCATTCAGGAGGCTGAGACTGGAGGATCTGGGTTCGCGGCCAGCCTCAGCTACTTAGTGAGGCACTCTGCAACTTAGTGAGACCCGGTTTTAAAATAAAGAATAAAAAATAGGGCTGGGGGTGTAGCTCAGAGGTAGAATGCCCCTGAGTTCAATCCCCAGTACCGCAAAAAAAAAAAAAAAAAAAAAAAGAAATAGCAAGTATGATACAATAAATACAAAAATAGAATTAGAAGGCAATTAAGAAAATTATGAGTGCTACAGCTGAAAGGAATCTGAAAGTTCATCTTGTTTAACTTTCTTATTTATGGATGAAGAAGCTAAATTCCTTGAAATTAACTGATTCACTCAAGTCAGTGAATTTCATGTAGTTAATGGTAGAGTTGTAATTGGACACTAAGTTGCCTACCTGCTTGTTTGGTGTTCTTTCTGTAAAGTGGATAAATAAACCACTGATCACTACTATTATTATTATAGTAACTATCACCATTACTATTACTTACTATTATTGCTATGCAACAAATTTGCCAAATGCAGATGGAGGTCTAAGATGCCTTGCTCTCAGGGCTGACAGCTGGTGCTGGCTATACACAGGCAGCTCAGGTATTGATCAGGATGCCTGCATCTGGTTCTTCCAGCATAGGGGTCTCAAGTTGGACATCTTAGGTTGTGACTGATTTCTCTCACAGTGAGCAGCCAAAGAGCAAAACTTGTAAGAGCCATTCTTGAGCTAGCCTTGGAAGTTACTTAGTGCGGCTTTCAGTGCATTCTATTAGTTATGAGTGACCACCTAAAACGGGCCCACATTCAGTGGGAGGAGTGTCAGGGAATTTGGAAACATGTTTTAAAGCTTCCACAATCACAATGTGATGTTAGTCATTCTTTTCCCTGGATTTTCTTGATATCTAGTAATGATTAGTGATTATTGCTAAGTAACATTCCAAAGATAGATTATAGAGTTTTCTGTCCATTTCAGTGGCACTTGGCTCTTGAGAAAGAATATAACTGATTATGAAATACCAATGTAGCTGTTGGTATTGATATGTAATGGCTACTGAAAGGTTTTAATGAAAATCAAAGTTTTCGTTAAGTATAATAGTTACTATTGTACATCAAGATAATAAAAGCTTATATTTAAAATTGAAAGATATTTTAGATATTTTTACCTTTGTAAATCAAAAGGGAATATACTAAGCCAGTGTGGTGGCACATCCATGTAATCTCAGTACTTGGGAGAATGAGACAGGAGGATTTAGCAATTTAGTGAGACTATTTCAAAGTAAAAAATAAAATAGGAGCCGGGTGTGGTGGCACACGCTTGTAATCCCAGCATTCGGGAGGTTGAGACCGGAGGATCCTGGTTCGCGGCCAGCCTCGGCTACCTAGTGAGGCCCTCCGCAACTTAGTGAGACTCGGTTTCAAAATAAAGAATAAAAAATAGGGCTGGGGGTATAGCTCGGAGGTAGACCGCCCCTGAGTTCAGTCCCCAGTACCGGAAAAAAAAAAAAAAAATAGGGGTGGGGAACTCAGAGGTGGAATGCCCTTCCTGGATTCAATCCCCACCCAGTACCAACAAAACAAAACACAACAAAACAAAACAAAACAAAACAAAACGAGAGAGAGAGAGAGAGAGAGAGAGAGAGAGAGAGAGAGAGAGAGCGAGCGGCAAACAGACAGACAGACAGACAGACAGACAGACATTTGATAGGAATGCAGGCCAGCTGGCCGATGGCCTTAGCAATTTTTCGTGACTCTCAGCAACCTAGGGAAGACCCTATTTCAAAATAACAACAAAAGGGCTGGCAGTATAGCTTGGAGATAGAATGCCTCTGGGTTCAATCTTGAGTAACACACACAACCAACAAACAAACAAACAAAAACTTAAAATTTAACTGTATTCATTACAGCTTAAATAACAAAATATACTTTTGGATTTAATTAATAATGAAGCTATGATATTACTGTGATTCTTTGCTAGTCTCTTTGTTTTGGGGTTGTCTATGCTATTGTCTATTTCTACTGTTGTTTGTTTCTTTTCTTTGTGTGTGTGTGTGTGTGTGTGTGTGTGTGTGTGTGTGTGTGTTGGGGGGGGTACTGGGCATTGAATCCACAGGCATTCTAGCTCTGAGCTATATCCCCAGCCCTGTATTATTTTATTTTAGTGGTACTGGGAATTCAACCCAGAAGCATTCTATCTTCGAACTAGACCCCCAGCCTGATTTTATTTTTTATTTGGAAACAGGGTCTCGTTAGGTTGATAAGAGTCTCACTACTTGCTGAGGCTGTCTTCAAACCTGTGATCCTCCTGTCTCAGTCTCCCAAGTACAGAGATTACAGGTGTACACCACCACCCCTGGCCCTTTATTTTTTATTTTGAAATAGGGTCTCAGTAAGTTGCTGAGGGCCTCGTTAAGTTGCCTCCAGCCTGTACACCTCCTGTCTCAGCCTCCCAAGTATAGGAATTACAAGCATGTGCTACTATTCCCTGCTTTTTGTTTCTTATTTCTTAATGGGAAACATTCTATTAGGACCATCCGCCTACATGGAAAAAAATTTCCATTGGGAGCTAGATATTGTAAATAAGAAGTTTTATTCTGATTCATTTAGAAAGAAATATAAGATTTTCTACCACTCAAAGACTAATGGCATTATTATTTTAAATTTGTATTGTACTTCTATTCTTTTCAAAGCATTTTTACATATATTAAAATGGTTAAAAAGCAAGAATTAATTTAATAATGAATGGAATATATATTAAGGAGAACATAAATGAATAAGATGGATAGAAAGGTAACTGTCACTTAAAAATTTCATTAAGGCTTAGCATTTGTATTTGAATTTAATGAGCAATGGATATGGCTTAAGGATTAGAATTTCTACACCTTTAACATATACAACTATGGGATATTGAGCAAACCATTTTCATATTTTCAGTCTTATAATTCAACAAATTATAAGTAAAAGAAGATAGAATAAGAAGAGGACAGTGACACATTAATTACTATTATATATAGAGAGGTAATTTGTAACAATTTAAAAAATGTTAAGGGGGGTGTAGCTCAGTACTCAGCATGTGCAAGAAAGGCCTTGGGCTCCATCCTTAGCATCACAAAAACCCTTTTTTTCTTTTAAAGTTAGAATTTCGACTTGGGAAAGTCTTCAGTTGTAATCTAGTCCAACCACTTCATTTTAAAAATGAAGAAAGATTGACACTTTTTTTAAACAGTAGCAAGATGTCTTTCTATTTTGCATTTTTATTTGAGTGAGCCATAAGTATTACAAGTTGTGTCAGGTATTTGTCTCTGCTGTCCCTAGAATAACAGAACGTTATGTACTCAGCAGTGCTATTTATACACATCACATTCTTCATACTATTACTTCTTATTCTTTTTTTGTGTAGCTCATATGAAATAAGAGGAGAAAATTTTGTTTGTGTTGTATGGTACCAGAAAGAAATTGAAATTAAAGAACATCTTAACTTTATGAAATATTTTAAGATTAAATTTATATTTTTGTAACCATCAGGTAATCCAATTCAAAATAATATTATCTCCAGTATTATATGTAAGTGGGTCTAATTAAAAGTTTCTCAGAAGGAATAGGATCTTTTAGGTAAGGAACTTTTCAAGGAAAGATTATATTCACCGTAGTAATTTTCTATTAGTAATGTCCATTTATCTGTGTGCAGTGACTAGGTCATTAATCTCTGTAACTTTGTGTTAGCTAGCTATTAATACAAATAAAATAAGTTACGTTTCTCCTGTGAAACTAGGACCATGTGAATGTTGTGAACAAAGTGAAAATCACTTTGCTTTTTTTAAGAAAGCATTTGCTTTCAGTCCTACCACCGGGAGAGAACCATCATTTGAGTTTTGCTTGTTTTACTTCTAGTCTTTTTTTCCTGCATACTCTCACTTAATTGAGAAATAACCACTAGCAAAATAAGTTGCTGTGTAGATATGCCCTGAGTATTCTTATCTTTATTCAAAACAGAATACAAATAAACAGTTAAAACTAATTTGCTAGAACTTAAAGCAAAGGTAGGATTATTAAAATTGAAAGTTGGAGATGTTTTTTGTAAAAGAATAGGTAAAATAAAAAAGAATTTTACCATTCAAGGTATAAGGTTAAATTTTAATTTGTTATCATAAATTACATTAATGGTGAGGGGTGGGGTTGGGAATCAAATAAACTTTTGGTGGGAAAGGCCTTAGAAATATCTAATATATTTCTTTTCCAGTGCAGGAATTGATTTTACAACATTCCTGACAGTTGGTAAGCCTTTCTCTAAACACTTCCAATGGTAGGGAGCTTACCTAGTTCATGGGCAAATTGTTCCTTTGTTTGATGGTGCTTATTATTAGGAAATTCTCAGTATTGTTTTAGATATCGTAACTTTCATATATTTCTTCTTATTTTGTTCTCTAGAGATTTTTATTTTTACTTCCATATGGTACCCCTTTAAATACCAACCATTAGTTATTTAATTCTCTGTTGTATGTAGCTTTTTCTTTTTATCTGTGTAGTAATTTAATTTCCTTTTAAAATCTATGGTCTAAGAAAATAAATAAAATCTATGGTCTGACTCTATGCATAGTGATGAGACATCTTTTGATCTTTTGATTAGTATATTGTACCTTCATTTAGGCCTGCGTTTTTTTTTTGTTTGTTTGTTTGTTTGTCTTCTAGCAGGTATCTCAAACTGTTGGTAGGAGCCACAGTGGTTAAATGGAATGCCTAGGCTTTCCCCTCCCCTCCCAAGTTATAGCGAACAGGTTAGAGCTCCCTTTTTCCTTTGCACTTGTAAAGTTGACTTAAAGTCTCAGATCACAGTGCCTTACTTAAACCTTTTAAGTTTCATCTTATTGTTCTAGTCTTTCAAGATCTCCTTTGGATTTTATTTTTGTAATCTTGATATATTAAATATTCCTTCTAGCTTTGTGTATTCTTTTTTTTTTTTTTTTCGGTACTGGGGCATTGAACCCATGCCCTCCGAGCTACACTTTATTTTGAAACAGGGTCTCACTAAGTTGCGGAGGGCATCACTAGGTAGCCGAGGCTGGCCATGAACCTGGATCCTCTGGTCTCAGCCTCCCAAATGATGGGATTACAAGCGTGTGCCACCAC
>PVLC010045578.1:0-11757 GCA_004027655.1 Graphiurus murinus | reverse complement strand
TTCTGTGGGCAGTCCCATCAGTGGATGGGAGCATGGCTGGTCCCTGGTCTTCCTCAGGACCTTCTTCCTGTGTCCCCTCTCCTGGCCTGTCTCACATGTCATGGCCTCCGTGCCATTTGGCTACCCTCATTGTTCTTTTCTGCAGATTTGATTCCCAGTGACATAGCATCTGTTTTACTTACTATATTGTTTACTGCCCCCCAAGTAAGATCAAAATCCTTGAGAGCTGAGATTCCTGCCTATTTTGTTTACTGGTACGTCCTTGGTGCCTAGAAAAATGTTTAGCACAGGGTGGATCTTGAAATCTAAATATTTGGCAGTTGAACTGATAAATGCTTGCAACTACTCCTTGAGATTCACCAATAGTTTTATAGCTGTCCCCTTTTACTGAATTTGCCACAGAATGTCTAAGCTACGGGGCTCACAATTGCTTCTCCATGCTGCTAATATTTCTTTAATGAAACTTACAAACTATGTGAGAATGTAGAGCCCAGAAGTAGCTTCGCATGAGGTCAGGTTAGGTTTGGTGGCAGCCATGACTGATGGAACTAAGGTCTTGACCTTAATTGAGAAGGGCCAAACAGAATGAGAACCCTGAGGACAGACAGAAGGGAGCTGTGTGTTTAGATTCCGCCATGACTGCTTGCAAGGTGTGTGGTCTTGTGTATGCTTGTGGGATTCGTGGCTCTTGACTTTCTTATCTGGGAAATGGAGCTGTGAACTAACACCCTCTCACGGGTTTACAGTGCAGATGGCAGGAGATAATATCCAACTTCTGTGTCTGTCCTGGTTACCATTGAAATCATTACAGACCACGCAGTACCTTGCCGGCCTCACGTGATTTAGGAAATGTACACCTCTCTCTGCACAGTGACTGCTGTATCACTGGCAGCAAAGCCATGGTGACCACAATTGCTGCATGTACTTAAATCTCTCCTGGATCCCACAGCCCCACTCTAAGAAATACGGACTCTATTCAGAGTCATCCATCTTTAGGATAATAAGACGAAATTTCACAGTCATCCCATGTGCCCTAGTTTTAAATGCTCAATCCCAAACCACAAAAATAGGTAGAAAGGAATTCTTCTGGCTTCTTTCAACATGAGACAGAGGTCAGCAAATTACCCATGGATCAAGCTCCATGGGTCAAATCCCACCCATCATTTATTTGTGTATGGCCTGCATGCTGTAAGTAGTTGAAAAATACCACTTGAAAAATAATTTTGAGCAGATAAAAATCATATGATTTGGAATTCCAATGTCCATCGATAAACTTTACCAAAGCATAGCTAGACTGATTCATTCCCATGTTGTCTCTGGATCTGTTTGTGAGGCAATGGCAGGGCTAACTAGTGAAGACAGAAAATTCATGGCTTATAGAGCCCAAAGTACTTACTATCTGACCCTTTGCAGAATAAGTTTATTGACTCCTGGTCTACCTATTACCTCAAGTTAATGGTTGGTTAAAAAAAAAATGCTTTTATTCCTATTGCTTGGGTTAAAAAAACAATTGATGTAGTCCGAGTCCTGTTTCTGGGTCAGCCTCGTGTCTGAATTATTGCTCTCCAGGCTGCATATGTGTCCAGAGAAAAGGATATTCACAGAAGCACGGCTCTTGCCCGTGGTGTCTTAGGAACTCTCTTCCTCCTCCATTTGCTGAACACAGGGGGTAGAATACATTTTATGTCTTCTGTAAAGAAAGCCTACTGTGGACTCAGCAGCATCTTCTCAAGTGTGACCCTGTGTCGCATAGGGAGGCAGAATTTATAGTGCTTTTCTAGATCTATTTATTGGACTTTGTTTCCCTTCCTTCAGAATCATGTGTACCTCCTTCAACAAGCTTTCCCAAATGAGTAGTAGTCCTTTTCCCAAGAACTACTACATTTAGGAAAATTTGGTTGCTTTCCCCTAACTTAACTCTTTTCTTTTCCTTTAATTTCTCCTACAAGCTCAAAGCCAGCATGTTTCCCCAGGTTTCTCCCTTAAGAGCTCATCAGTTGATCATTGATTAAAACAATGTAAAGGGTATGGGTGGGTGCAAGACAGCTTTAGGGAGAGCACTGGGTAAGTCAGCATGTGTGCCAGGCTGACTTCAGAGCCCGCAGTTGTACAACTCGCTTCCTCTTTTCCATGGGTGGGAGTCTCCCACGGATCCAGCTGCTGGGCTTGAGCCCAAAGTCCACTCCTTCTCTGCTAAAAGGTTTTCCATTGGGTAATAGGATAGTATCTGAGGACCCACAAAGCTTGCTACCCTCTATTATGAGCCCTGTGACAGCAAGAAAATACCAGACCTGCTCCCCAGCTTCCCCCTGAAAAGAGCCATTGCAGCCAGAGGCCTGGCATTTCACTGCACTTCTAGTTTAATTAATGTCTGGGAGATGAACTTCAATTCCCACCCACAGCAGCATAAATTAGATAGAACTAAATGCAGTCTTCTTTCTTTTTTTTTTTTTCACTTCTGCTATTTTTACTTGCTGGCCATCATTTCCACTCTAAAATAACAAGAATATGCAGTAGCATTGTATATTGCATCCCGGGACAAAATATAGCAATGCACGCACGTGTAATCTGTTCCCTCTTGCATCTTGGGGTTCGTTGACATCCCTGTCACTGTCTGGGTTGGGGACAGTTTAGTGAAATGCAGACCAGTGAGATCTGGGAGGTAGGCTCTCTGGTGTTTCTGGCTTGGCAATTTAAGTTTGAGGAACAAGAATGTGGTCCTGGTTCAAGACTGCTAACAAGGGCATGTGCACAGAAACCAGGCAGATGGGTGTTACCTGTGTGGTCTCCTGCTGATGGCAGAGGATGCCTTCTTAACTCATCCTAACCCTTCTTGCTTTTTTGCTCTTGCCATTGTAGAAGAGACGGTCCACATCCATCCGGCCAACTCTCTGAAGTCTTGATACTGCTGTCACCCAGAGGGTTACAGCTTTCTTCCAGTTCAGTGAGAAAACATGTCACAAAAGAGAATGGTCTGCCACAGGCCGGGAAGGCCCTTTTCTGCACTGGTTAATGAGAGCACATGCATTCAACTCACCATTTATTAGCTCTGTGACTTCAGGCAAGTTACTAAACTTGTCTGTATCACACTTTCCTCACCTACATAAAGGGGATGATAATAATCTCTCTTTATAGGCCCATGGTGAAAGAGCCATATTTGGCCATAGACCTTTGCTGTGGAGTAAGTGCCCAAGGTTAAGTTTGATGGTAAGGAAGATGTGTCAGGGCTTTGCTAGACCCTGGGTGACGCAGAGTCTCCATCTTCACTTGCTAGGACCTGTTAAAAAGAACTTAGATTCTTCTATACTATGTCCTGGTATTTTCCCAAATGAGTTAAAGTTAGAATGTCATAGTGATACAGCTATATCCATTTTCATAGCAGCACAATTAACAATAGCCAGATTATAGAACCAACCTAGGCGTCCATCAAGAGATGAATGGATAAAGAAAATGTGGCATATACATGCCGTGGAGTTTCACTCAGCCACGGAGAAGAACAAAATGATGTCCTTTGCAGGGAAATGGATGGCTAAGTGTGATCAGCCAGGCTCAGGAAGACAAGGGGCATCTGTTTTCTCTTGTATGTGGAAGCTAGAGAGAAAATAGAAAACCAAAAGGACTTCAGATAAATGAAGAGAAAAAACAGTAGAATAGTGGAAGGGGGCTGGAAGAGGGAGGCGGGGAGGGAATAGAGGACAGAGAGAGGAAAGAAACAGTTCAAATAATGTTGCCTCCATACATTAAGATATCCTGATTAATCTTACTCATAAGTATGGGGGGGAGGACTGGGGACTGGGGTGAGATGCGGAGGGAAACACACCAAGTTCTGTGTATGTTTGTATCACTTCGAACCTCACTATGATGCATCAGTACGGTGTACCACTAAAAGTATAAAAATGAAAAAAGAATTTCTAAGGAAAATATAACAGCAGTGAACCACACTAATTTTAGTTAAGGGATGGGGCTGATTGTAAACTTCTTAAATGCCAACAAGGGTGTTTCTGCTGCTAAATGTCCCAAAGGGCTTAGAGGTTGCTTCCATAGAATCATGATATTTAGGGTCTTGAAGCAGTGGTCCTTTTAGGGGTATCCAGAAGGGTCCTGGGGATAGTTGAGGTGTTTTTAAAGGACTGTTGACCAACTAAGGAGTACCCAGGTTCCCCAGGAGGCCTTGGGCACATGGGAGAGCTATATCTCGATGAGAAGGAATGGCTCACGGAGACTATTCCCTGGAGCCAAAAAGACACAGTGGCAAATGGCTATTGTCTGGAAAAGGCTGAGGATTTTCTTTGTGTGCTTTCAGAACCACCTAGCACTCATCACAAGAGTTTCCAAAGAGGAAGCTGTGCGCCCAAACTTAGAATTAACTTTGAAACCAATGGACTTGCCTCTTAGTGAAATTTTCCTGACTGGAAACTAGCAGAATTCTATTTCTTGCTAGGACTATCTTTCTGGGAAGTCTTTGAAGGAAATCCTAATGATTGAAGGGTTGGACTAACTGGCTCCTGAGATCCCTTCCAAATCTAAATACTTAGACATTTTTGTTTTAAATAAGAGGCTGATTTGTCTGGGCTTAGAGCAGCAAACTTTTCTCTCTTTTCTATAGCAACTAGATTTACTCAATGGGTCTGAAATAGAAATGGATGCGCTATGCCTGTCAAAGAAGCAGCTTTTCCACTAGGGGATGTTCTTTGGAGAATGAGAAGCATTAGAAATGCATAGTTTCCCATCCAAGAAGAAAAAAAAAACATCCCTTACGTTCTTCAAAAGCAACGTAGGGACCAGGATTGATATGGAAATCCCCGGCTTTGAGAATGGAGTGTGACAGCCACCGCACTTTGTCACCCTGTGCACTGTGTCACCCGAAGTAATTCGAACTGAATGAGCTTCCAAGTAGCCGGGGACTTGGTCACGGAGGCATGGCCAATGGCTCAGCTAAAACAAGCAAACAAGCGGCTGAACGTGTTAACATAATTCCCCATCATTTCTGTTTGCTGTGGATTGGGTGGAAAATCTGGGATGCCAGCCATGATGTAGATTTTCAAAATTGATTAGCATTTTTTTGGACACTCGCAGCCATTTCAGCGTCGCGTTAAAATTGATTAGTGCATTTGGAAAACTGTGTACCAAATTGCTGTGTAAAATCAGGTAGCTCCAAACACAGGACACTGACAAGATAAAGGTGTAGGAGGGAATATGAGGTCCATGCTGCTAAAGCCACGCGAATGACAGACTTTGGAAGAGAGGGTGTAAATGGTTCTGTGTGGCTTTAGATTAGCTGCTGGTACTTGCTGGACACTTAGACTCTGCTTGTGATGATGCGCAAAATGGGTTGTGTGCTTGTAGGATGAAGGTTGTTTCATTCCTTTTAACATTAATCACAGATAAACTCAGTTCAGTTGTTAATGCAAAATCCCTATCTAATTTTTGTTGAAATTCCATTGTAGACACGTGGATGTCCACTCTCTTTAAAGTTTCAGTGGTTTTAAGGATTGCCAAGCAAAATATTTAGCCATTTCCACATGATGCCTAGTGGGGATGATAAATTCATTGTAGTTTTGTAATTTCATGACTTCCTCCCAGTTTTCCATACGAAATCACAAGTCTTCGAGTCACCGCATCCCTTTTCTGTTATCAAACACAGGCAGAAAGTTGAGAAGTCACAACAGAGCGCATCTCAGAAGGACGAGAGCCTTCAAAGGTCAGCTCTTCTTGCTTGTCAATCGTTGACATTT
Organism: Graphiurus murinus; assembly: GCA_004027655.1. Lineage (NCBI taxonomy): Eukaryota > Metazoa > Chordata > Mammalia > Rodentia > Gliridae > Graphiurus > Graphiurus murinus. Next base: position 6,022 of record PVLC010045578.1, on the reverse strand, counting down.
AAGCATTTATTTCAGACGTTGCTGATAATGTTTCTTTTTTTTTTTTTTTGAGATAGTCAAGAAGAATTGCTGTGTTGGTATGCAATTATGTTCATAATGAGATGCAAAAATGCAAATACAGTGGTACGTGCCAATTCTTTGGAGTGCCTTTTGTCAGAACTGCAGGCGCCAGGAGACATTGATAGATACCATGTCACTGCGTGGAGTTGGAGAGCTGGTAGCTTTTAAAGAAGCATCTAAAACACGTTATCTCTAGATGCTAATTAGCAGAAACCTTTAGCAATGATAAATGTAGAGGGCATTTGTTTTTCCTTGGTTAAATTTTGACAACTTCATTGAAGCAATTGTATCAATAGGATTTGTCAGAAGATGCAGTTAACATCTTTATCCTTTTTTTAAAATTTAATGTGCCATATGAAATGCACTGGATATTCCAAGAGCAGCAACTAGAAGGCTATCTAGCCTGGATGATCTTTTAAAGTTCCTTTAAAATGTAAATAAGAATATAACCCATCAATCCTTAAAAACTATATGATATCTTCTCAATATATTATTTCTACTTTTTATGAAATATGAAAGTTTATTTTGCATCAAGGAAAGATAGAAGGTAAAAACAGTTCCCTCCCACACACACGGTGGGGAGAGGTCCCTGAAAGAGATGAACTATTCCATTTTATTTTTGATATTGGGAATTCTACCTCCAAGTCATTTTTTATTTTTTGTTTTAAAACAGGGTCTCACTAGATTGCTGAGAGTCTCACTACATTGCTGAGGCTGGTCTTAAACCTGCAATCCTCCTGTCACAGCCTCCTAAGAACTGGGATCACAAGTGTGCACCACCATGCTAGCTGCTTTTTATGCCTTTGTACAAAGAAATAGAAGAATAATCAAGAAGACTATGTGGATGATGGCCTAAAATTTTTTGCATGTTATAGCCCATTTTATTTGTTCATCTGATCTGATTTTCAAGAATCATTATCTCAAAAAAAAAAAAAAAAAAAAGCTATGGAAGGAGCATAGTGAGGAGGACACAGAGCAGTTGTTCTTAGAACTTCCTTCCTCATAAGCAAAGTATTTGTACTGAGTTCTCACCATGGCCCCAGGAAATGACAGCACGGAGTGAGGAAGGGTCTTGATCATTTAGTGAGAAATGACATCAGAGGTATGTGGGTATGTGTTCCATGGACATTCCATGATTGTCCATGGGGTACCATGTGCTTGCTGGATAGGGGTGATGGCAATAGCACCCCTCTCCTCCAGAGCCTTTTGGACACCAGGGGAGTCACACACAGATATACACAATCACATTTATTTATTCATTCATTCATTTACTATTTATTTATTTATACTGGGGATTGAAGGCCCAGGGGCATTCTGCCTCTGAGCTACACCTCAACCCTATTTTTATCTATTTACTTATTTTGCGGTACTGGGGATTGGACTCAGGGGCATTCTACCTTCGAGCTATACCTTCAGCCCTAAGCCCTATTTTTTATTCTTTATTTTGAAACCGGGTCTCACTAAGTTGTGGAGGGCCTCACTAAGTAGCTGAGGGTGGCCATGAACCTGGATCCTCTGGTCTCAGCCTCCCAAATGCTGGGATTACAAGCATGCACCACCACACCCGGCAATTTTTTTTTTTCTTTTTTAAATTTTGAAACAGGGTCTCACTAAGTTGTTGAATGTCTCTCTAAGTTGCTGAGGCTGGCCTTGAACCTGCAACCCTCTTGTCGCAGCCTCCGGGAGAGATACCTTCAATGGCAATGAGGTGCTGAGGTGGGACCGCCTTTGCTCCCTTGATGAAAATCTCTGCCTGCCCTCAGGATGCTTTTGGTTTTGGTCAACTTCCTCCTTCCTGACTCATTCATTCCCCCCAGACGAGGGGAACAGCCTCCTGCTGTCTATTGGTTTTTTCCCAGGCAAGCCCCATTCACCAATGCAAAGCCGAGCATTTGAAGAGGAAGAGGTGACCAGTTTATATGAATGAGTTGGACTCTCTGAGGGCATTGCACATGGTCCAGAATCCAGGAGAAGGGGTAAGAGGCATCATGCCGCCTTTTCACATGTGGAGAGCAACTTTGTCCAGCAAGAAACCAACTCCAGACCTTGCACTGATGTGGAAACATATGCTCAGTCTGTCCAGATGATTTCCAGGACAGTTCCTCTTTGCTCCTGGGAAGGAAGGCGTGTGGCCAGAATGACCGATGGAGCAGACTCACCCAGGGCAGTGAAGTGTGCATGCAGGCCGGTGGGAGTCAAGTGCCATGAAGAGCTGATGGGGAGGAGCAGAGGAGGAGCACCATAGTGGTGGTCAGGGAGAGAGGTGGGAGGGAGGAAGTTCAGGAAGGAGCCTCGATCCTCATCCTCGGGAAAATGGGCAGAGTTGCCTGATCTCCCCCTGGCCACAGGCCTGGGGTCCTTCGCAAAGGCAGCAGCACCCTCGCTGGCGAGCTGAGACCAGAACAAATCTGGTTGCCAGATTTGTTGGGTTGAGCAACTTTTCCCTCTGGTCTTTCACTGCTTCTGGGACACGGAGGACACAACCGCCCGGGGGGTGCTGGGCCAGTGACCTAACCGGAAAGGAGACCCCCATGGGGGCCTCACTGTGCTTGGTCATCGGCCAACCACAGTGCTTGGTTGGAAAGTAAACTGAGGCAGGAGAACATTTGTAAAGAGTTTATTTGAAGACAGCTACTAGTGGCACACAACTGTGATCCCAGCAATTGAGAGGCTGGGGCTGGAGGATCACAAGTTCAAGGCCAACCTGGGCTCAAAATTTAAAAAACAATGAAAAGTGACGGGGGTGTAGCCCAATGGTAGAGCACCCCTGGGTACAATCTCCATCCCCAGTAACACATACACACACACACACACACACACACACACACACACACACACACACACATACACACACAGAATAAACCATGATTCATGAATTGGGCAGCTCCAAACTAGGAATGGTTTAGAGTCATAGAATGCAAAGGGAAGGCTTTGATTTTGATAGGATGAACCTGGAAGGAAGTGGGAAAATATTTGATTCGTTATACATATGCTGTTGCCTTATTTGGTCAATCTTGGTAGAACACCCTCAGCTATATAACTATTAAGTTAATTGACAGCTTCTTACTGGTTTGCCTTAAGTTTTATTTATATACAACAGGCGTTTACAAGAAATAGCCACAGTTAAGCTGTGCTTGTGTTTGCCAATCAAGCAAGGCTCAGGTCACTTCTGAGGCTTAACTGGCTTTGTCTTCTCAGCTACTCTTCATGCCTGCTCTCCATTTAAATGTATTGTAACAGCCCCAGCAGAGTAGATGCTGAATAAACAGGGGTTAAGTGAGTGAATAGCAAAATGCCATTGAATATTCTGATGATATAAGTAGTATGACTCAGAAGTACAAGGAAAGACATAAACATTAATTATTTTTAGAAGGAGAAGTGAAGTGGGAGAGAATCCAGCTTGAGATAATTTCCCGATGTGCCAAATAAGCCAGGGATTGCCAAGTCTCTCAGCTAGCAGTGCTAGATGGGGGATAGTGAGTTGCTTTCCACGGGGAGGTGTTCTACTGAGTGGAGGTTGAGAAGCCTCATCAAAGGAGCAGAGGAACTGGGGCCATTTCTCCAGGACGGAGAAGACATCGAAGGCTACAGGTGGTATCATTTCCTATTGGAAGGCTGGTCATCTAAGGGAGAAATTATGTGTTGGATGGTCTTCCAGCTCAGATTTAGGCCAATTCATGCAAATGAAAAAGCTATAGACTCAGTGTGGGAAGGATGTTTCTAAGGTTTCTCATTATAGGAGGTGCAGAATGGATGACCCTTTATTGGACACAAGTTAGATTTGGCAGAGTTACTAGCTGAATGGCAAAGTGCTTATCAATCCACAGGTAGAAATAGATGATATCAAGTTCATGGCTGGGCATCCTGGTAATTTTAATCGTACAAGAGTAGAAACTGTTTCCTCAAAGGGTAAACCAAGCTGATCGTGCAAGATATGAATTCACTGGACATGGCCTGATTTTGCCTACACTGGGTAGACTAGTTAGCTGGAACCCAGGGACTATACTAGATCCTGTACACACTTTTCCTTCCAACAGACTCTGCCAAAAAAATATTGGGCAGAGCCCTGTCTCCTTTCTCATCCTTCTAACTCCGTTCCTCCCCCTAGCATTGTCCATTTGAACTTCCAGTGTTGTTACTTGCAGAGACATACTACTGACTTTGAACATCTGGTCTCGTCTTAGCTCTTCAGTTGCTCGTCCTGAGCTCTCAGGTTTGAAGCCTGCTGGGAGGCTTGCTCCCTCCAGATGTTACCTAGCGTGCCCTTCGTGCCAGGCTGTCTGTTTTGAAAGTGTGCCAACATGCCGGAGAATATTTGGTCAGCAAAATGTGGAATGGAGAGTAAATGTGTGCCTTGCCTTCATTTTGAAAAAATGTCAAAAAAACAAAACAAGACAAAACAAACAAACGAAAACCCTGCCTTTTCTGGTCATGATCCAAACCAAGATGGCAGAAAGGCCAAAAATTGGCATCAACTATGGTGACAAGTGGGAAATAGTAATTTTATGAGAAAGCAAAAGAATTTGGGTCTGTCTTTTTTTTTTCTTTTAAAAAATGTCCGTAGTTTCACTGTTAATTATGAGCTAGTTTTCACATTCTGAACACACATATTTCTGACTGGTTGTCAGGGAATCTATAGCAATAAATTGTACGTCGAGGTCTCTATCTACTTCGATATAAGATTTCCATTTCAGAAAAAATAAATGTTCACTCAGACATTGCATTTCAGGGTGATAATTGCACTTCTCAGGTGGTTAAGAAGAAGATGATCCACAAATAGTAATTAAAAAGTTGTGCCCCAGGAGAATGGGATGTCAGATTCGGAACTCAAACATATGAAATGTTAGACTCGTGTCGTGACCTCTTTCTACTGTACCAGTAGCACACATTCTAGGCATATTTATGCCTCAATATTTGGAGGTGACAATTTGAGGATGCATTAGGTAGAGAAAAGGTAACATTCATACTGGTGAATTAAACTACCCCTTTGACAACAGAGCTACCGCTCAGTGGCATTTTGAAAGTGTCAGGCTATTAACACTCCCAGTTAATCCTCACCCTCCTCTGTACTTTTGAGACATATGGTTAGGGGAGAAGAGGAAAGTTATTCCTGCTCTACTCAGAAACAGTGGACGAAGTTCAAGAAGCTGGGGTTCAAGTCATTAAACGATCTCCTGGCCTTATCGGACTCACCGACGTAGGGTGTTTGTTTTATGCCTGGTTTTAGATGTTTGAAAATTAGTTTCTCTCACTTAAAAAAATGAGAAAAATTCAAAGAAAAGTCTGGATTTCTGGAGTCCCTTTGTATGGGATTGGTGGAAGGGATTCAATACATCTGGCAATACTGATCTCACAATTTTGTCTAGCTTGGACTGGCCAGAGCTGAATGGTAGCCGCTCAGTGGGAGCAGGTCATGAAGGCCTCACTCTACCCAAGTCTCCACTGCCTATGCAGTTTGCATTGCGTTTCTGCTACCCACCTGGCCCCCTGCACCAAGTCGAGGCTGTGTGTGAATTTGATTAGAAAGTCCGGCCCTGCCTGTTTTTCACAGATCTAATTAAAGACCAAGTTCACAAAATGCAGTTAGGCCATTTTTATAGTGTGTCTTTCACACATTCTGTAAAAGAACAGGACAAAGATCACTAAGATGTGGCCCTTCTCAAGGGAGTCACACACACAGACAGAGAATGAGGCCAGAGCAGAGGCTGTGTTCCAACAGAAGCATGCTCTGGAGACCCGAGCAGGAGGAATGCAGGGTGCTGGCAGAGAAGGCAGCCTCTACGTGAGTCCTTGAAGGTCATAGAGATGTGTTGTAGGTGAAAGAAGGAGAAAGAGCCGGGTGTGGTGGCGCACACTTGTAATCCCAGCATCTGGGAGGCCGAGACCGGAGGATCCGGGTTCACAGCCAGCCTCAGCTACCTCCGCAACTTAGTGAGAACCTGTTTCAAAATAAAGAATAAAA
>PVLC010045577.1:0-11738 GCA_004027655.1 Graphiurus murinus | reverse complement strand
CAAGTTTCTATCTGACATCCTTTCCTTCTGGAAGGATTTCTTTTTTTTTTTTTTTTTGCGGTACTGGGGATTGAACCCAGGGACATTCTACCTCTGAGCTATATCCCCAGCCCTATTTTTTTATTCTTTATTTTGAAACACGGTCTCACAAAGTTGCGGAGTGCCTCACTAGGTAGCTGAGGCTGGCCTCGAACCCCCATCCTCCGGTCTCAAGCCTCCCAAATGTTGGGATTACAAGCGTGCACCACCACACCCAGCTTTGGAAGGATTTCTTTTAACATTTTTTTGTTTTTCCTTTTTGTGATATTGGAGATTGAACCCTAGGGTACTCTGACTGCTATAGCCCTAGCACTTTTATTTTTATTTTGAGGAACTCTCTAAATTGCCAAGTGTATCCTCGAGCTTGAAATCTTCCTACCTCAGCCTCCTAAATACTAGATTACAGGCATGTGCCATGGCATTTCTTTCTTTTTTCTTTTTTCTTTTTTTTTTGCAGTACTGGGGATTGAACCCAGGGGCATTCTACCTCTGAGGTACACCCCTAGTCCTACTTTTTATTCTTTATTTTGTTTTTTTCCGGCACTGGGGATTGAACTCAGGGGCATTCTACCTCTGAGCTACTCCCCCAGCCCTATTTTTTATTCTTTATTTTGAAACAGGGTCTCACTAAGTTGCGGAGTACCTCACTAGGTAGCTGAGGCTGGCTGCGAACCCAGATCCTCCGGTCTCAGCCTCCCAAGTACTGATAATCATATATCTCAATGAGATACAAGCTCGTAGAGGCATTCAGGCACACGGCACTCATTTAACCCTTCCCCAGTTCCAACCATATTCCCTCCCTCCTCCCTCGTTCTCATGTTTGGCTTAGAGATTGACTTTGATATGTTTGTGAATGTACATCATGTGCATTAGGGTGTTTCCCTCTCCCTTCATGTTCAGTTAGGTCGCCTTCTTTGCTTATCTAAGGTTTCTCCTTATTAGTCTAGAGTCTTCCATGATGTGCTTTCTCCCTAGCTTCTGCATATTAGAGAGAACATCCAATTTTTTACTTTTTGCAACTGACTGATCTCACTTAGCATAATGTTTTCCAGTTCCTTCTATTTCCCTGCAAATGACATGATTTTGTTCTTCTTTATGACTGAGTAAAATTCCATTGTGTACATATCTCATAGTTTTGTAATCCATTCATCTGTTGATGGACATCTTGGCTGGTTTCATAATTTGGCCATTGTGAATTGTGCGGCTATAAACATGGATACACATGCATTAGTCTGGTAGTTTGTTTTCCATTCTTTTGGGTGGATAACAGGTTAATTCCCATTCATCTGAGGATCCTCCATACTATTTTCCACAGTGATTGCACTAATTTGCAGTCCCACCAACAGTGTAGTAGAGTTCCCACTTCTCCACACCCTCACCAGCATTTGTTGTTGTTTGTGTTTTTGATGATTGCCATTCTAATTGGGTTAGGTGAAATCTCAGGGTAGTTTTGATTTGAATCTCTCTGATTGCTAATGATGTTGAACATTTTTTCATACATTCATTAGCCATTTGTATTTCTTCTTTTGTAAAGTGTCTATTTAGTTCACTTGTCATTTTTTTTTTGCGGTACTAGAGTTTGAACCCAGAGGCGTTCTACCTTCAGGCTACATTTTTTATTCTTTATTTTGAAAGGGTCTCACTAAGTTGCAGAGGGCCTCACTAAGTAGCTGAGGCTGGCTGTGAACCCGGATCTTCTGGTCTCAGCCTCCCAAGCACTGGGATTACAAGCGTGCACCACCACGCCTGGCTCACTTGTCCATTTTTTGATTGGGTTATTTGTTTTCTTAGTGGTTAGTTGCTTGAGTTCTCTATATATTCTAGATATTAGTCCTCTATCAGAGGAGTAACTGGCAAAAATTTTCTCCCATTCTGTGGGCTCTCTGTTGAGGTTCTTGATAGTTTCCTTTGCTGTACAGAAGCTCTTTATTTTAAGCAATCCCACCAACAATCCCACATATTCATCCTCCTTTTAATTTCTTGCACCATTGAGGTCTTGTTGAGAAAGTGTTTACCTGTGCCTCTGTGTTGAAGTGTTAGACCTGTACCTCTTCAAGTAACTGCAAGGTCTCTGGTCTGATTTCCAGGTGTTTGATCCATCTTGAGTTGTCTCTTGTGCAGGGTGACAAAGTGGCATTTATGTCCATTTTTCTGCATATGGTTAACCAGTTTTGCCAACACCACTTGTTGAAGAGGCTGTCTTTTTTTCCAGTGTATATTTTTGGCTGCTTTGTCAAAAATCAATTAGCTATAAGTGTGCAGGTTTGTTTCTGAGTCTTCTATTCTGCTCCATTGGTCTATGTGTCTGTTTTTGTGCCAATACCAAGCTGTTTTTATTACTGTGGCTTTGTAGTATAGTTTGAAGTCTGGTTTTGTGATGCCTCCTGCATGGTTCTTTTTGCTGAGAATTACTTTGTCTGTTCTGGGTATTTTGTTGTTCCATATGAATTTTTCTATGTCTGTGAGGAATGACCTTGGTAATTTAATGGATATTGCATTGACTCTATAGATCACTTTTGGAAGAATGGCCATTTTGATGATATTTATTCTGCTTATCCAAGATCTTTCCATCTTCTAAGATCTTCTTCGATTTGTTTTTTCATTGTTTTATAATTTTCCTTGTAGAAGTCTTTTACCTCCTTAGGTTTATTCCTAAGTATTTTATTTTTGGGGGGGATATCATTAGTGAAAGTGTTTTCTGGTTTTCTTTTGTGGTGGATTTATGGTTGGCATATAGGAAAACTTTGATTTTTAAAAATTGATTTTGTATCCAGACACTGCTGAATTTGTTGATCCGTTCTATGAGCCTTTTGGTTGAGTTTGTTGAATCTTCTAAGTATAGTATCATGTCATCTGCAAATAGGGACAGTTTTAGTTCTTCTTTTCCTATTTTTACATCTTTGATTTCCTTCTCTTGCCTTATTGCTCTGGCTAGAGTCTCAAATACTATATTGAACAGAAGTGGTGATAGTGGACATCCTTGTGTTCCTGTTTTTAGTGGGAACTCTCTCAGTTGTTCCCCTTTTTTTTTTCCTTTTGCAGTACTGGGGATTGAACTCAGGGGCATTCTACCTCCGAGCTATACCTTCAGCCCTATTTTTTATTCTTTATTTTGAAACAGGGTCTCACTAAGTTGCGGAGTGCCTCACTAGGTAGCTGAGGCTGGCCACAAACCCGGATCCTCTGGTCTCAGCCTCCCAAATGCTGGGATTACAAGCATGCACTACCATGCCCGGCTCTATTCCCCATTTAATATGATGTTGGCCACGGGCCTATTGTATATTGCCTTTATTTTTTTTATTTTTATTTTTTATTTATTTATTTTTTTTGTGGTACTGGGGATTGAACTCAGGGGCGTGCTACCTCCGAGCTATACCCCCAGCCCTATTTTTTATTCTTTATTTTGAAACCGGGTCTCACTAAGTTGCAGAGTGCCTCACTAGGTAGCTGAGGCTGGCCGCGAACCCGGATCCTCCAGTCTCAGCCTCCCGAATGCTGGGATTACAAGCGTGGGCCACCACGCCCGGCTGTATATTGCCTTTATGATGTTGAGGTATGTTCCTTCTCTTCCGATTCTCTGCAGTACTTTTAGCATGAATGGGTGTTGGATTTTATCAAATACTTTTTCAGCGTCTATTGAAATGATCATGTGATTTTTGTCTTTGTTTCTGTTTATGTGGTGAATTACATGGATTGTTTTTTGTATGTTGAACCAGCCTTGCATCCCTGGGATGAACCTGACTTGGCTATGGTGTATAATTTTCTTGATGTGGTTTTGAATGTGCATTACTAGTATTTTGTTTAGCAGTTTTGCATCTAAGTTCATCAACAATATAGGCCTTAGTTTTCTTAAGCTGTCTTTATTTGGCTTTGGTATTAATGTTGGCTTCATAGAATGTATTTGGGAGAGTCCCATTTCCTTCTGTTTTGTGAAATAGATTGTGGAATATTGGGATTAGTTCTTCTATAAAGGTTTTATGAAATTCACTTGGTAAGCCATTTGTTCCTGGGCCTCTTTATTACTGCATCAATCTCTTTGATTGCTATTGGTCAGTTTCAATTTTCTGTATCTTCTTGTCTCAATTTAGGAAGGTTGTATGTGTCTAGAAATTTGTCAATTTCTCCTAGATTTTCCATTTTGTTGATGTATCATTTTTCAATGTAGTTTCTGATAATCTTCTGGATTTCTACACTGTTGGTGGTAATATTACCTTTTTCTTCTCTTATTTTAGTAATTTGGGTTGATCTCTTTCTTCTGGTTAGGTTAGCTAGTGGTTTATCTATCTCGTTTATTTTTTTGAATAATCAGTTTTTGGTTTTGTTGATTTTTTTTCCCCGACTTCATTGATTTCTGCTCTGATATTAATTTCTTGTCTTCTAGTGGCTTTGGGGTTAGACTGTTCCTTTTTTTCAAGGATTTTGAGGTGTGTCAGTAGGGTATTTATTTGGTGATTTTCTATTCTTATGTGAATACTCAGTGAGTGCTATGAAATTTCCTCTTAGTATTGCCTTCATGGTATCCCAGAGGTTTTGATATGTTTTGTCTATATTCTTGTTTGTTTCTAGGAATTTCTTAATTCATCCCCTTACTTCTTCTATGACCCATTCCTCATTCAGTAGTGTGATGTTCAGTCTTCATGCGTTTATGTGGTTACTCTGGGTCTTCTTTTAGTTTATTTGTAGTTTCATTCTATTGTAGTCTGAAAAGACACAGGGATTATGTCACATTTTTTAAAATTTGCTAGTGCTCACTTTGTGGCCCAGGATGTAGTCTATTTTAGAGAAGGTGCCATGAGCAGCTGAGAAAAAAGTGAATTCATCTCAGTTCATTTCAGATTCTGTTTGTTGTGGAAGGTTTTTATTTCTCTGTCCAATTTGAAAGATATCTTTGCTGGATAGGAAATTCTTGGCTGCAAATTGTTTTCTTTCAGAGTTTGGAATATGTTGCTCCAGGTCCTCCTGGCTTTCATGACTTGGTCTGGGAAGTCTGGAGTGATTCTAATTGGTTTTCCTCTGAATATCACTTGATCTTTTACTTTCGTCACCTTTAAGAGTCTCTCCTTGGTCTCTATGTTAGTTAGTTTGATTATAATGTGGCATGGTGAAACTTTTCTCTGACCTTGTCTAAAGGGGTTTCTATATGTTTCCTGTTCCTGTGTGGCAACTTCTTTTTCTGTTTGGATAGTTTTCTGATATTACTTCTTTGAAAAGATTGTTGATTCCTTTGGTGTCAACTTCGATTCCCTCTTCTATGCCTATTATTCTTAGGTTAGCTCTTTTAAAATTAGCCCAGATCTCATGCTTTCCCTAATATGTGGGAGCTAGGGAGAAAGTAAGTCATAAGTGGGACTCTAGACAAAGAAGGAGAAACCTTAGATGAGCAAAAAGGTGACTTAACTGAAAGTGATGGGGGTTAGGGGAGAACACCCTAATGTACATGATGTACTTTCAAACATATCAATCACTAAACTGAACATGAGAAGGAGGGAGGGGGGGAGGAAATGGGGCAGGAATTGGGGAAGGATTAAATGAGATGTGATCATGTATGCCTCTACCAGCTTGTACCTAACAAAGATATATGATTACAATGCACCAATTAAAAAAAAAAGGTAAAAAAAAATTGGTCCAGATCTTTTCAATGTCCAATTCATGCTGTCAAATTGTTTTTTCTAAATAATATACTATGCCTTCATTTTTGGAGTGGTCATCTTCTAAGAGTGAGATTCTATTTTCCATGTGGTCCTAGTCTACTGTTTGTAGTTTATATTGATGCTTTCACTTCAATTACTGCATCCTTCACATCTTTCACTTCCTTCAAGGCTTCTTATTGATTCCTGTTTAGGGTGTCAGATTCTTTATTTGTTCTTTCATTTCTTTCAGGTTCTCTCTGAATTCTTTTTGGAAGTCCTGTATCATTTCCACTATTAAAGATCTGAATTGTCCTTCTGGCAATCTCTGCCATTCAGTGTTGTTGGATTCTGTTATTGTAGGGTTGTGGGAACTCATCGTTTCCTTACTAGTCTTCTGTCCCATGGTTTCCCATTTCTTAAGTTTCTTTGTTGCTTTTCCTAGCTTTCTTTTAGTCTATAGGTTTCTTATGTCTATTTTCTCTTGCTGAATAATAGTATCTTATTGTGGAGGTAGATATCTACCACTAAGTATCCCTTATAATTGAATAGCCTCTACCATATGGTTATTCTCTGCTCTCTATTGTGTTTTTATCACCCATTGATACCAACCTTGAAAACTGTGTCTACTATCACCCCACTGTTGTTCTATCTGTAGATCTTCAGTACTGAGTTGTGATTACTCTGTGGCTCCTTCTGTCCATGGCAATGGTGACGTTGATGGGTTTCAGGTGTTAAGGTCTGGGGTCCTGCCTGTCACCTCCATTAAAGGGAGTCGGCTCAGAAGTGTGAGCAGTAGTTTGTGCCCTATGTGTTTTTAAACCTCGATGAGTGAGGTGTTGGGCAATTCTTTCTGTCAACTGTGGTTAGTGTATCCTTGGTATCTGGCAGTCTTTTCCAGTGGCTCACCTCTCTGGTCCAATCTCAGCAGTAGGGATTTAGAAGTGTCAGCTCTTATATACAAGGACAAGTTGTGTTGTATTCAGTAGTGAAGGTTGGGTGAGGGGCAAGGAGCTGGAGTGAAGGGTTCAGAAAGAGGGTAACAGAGGATATGATTGAGTAAAATACAGGATATGCTTGCCCTTTACTGAAATCTGTTAGGTACTGCCTTTTGGCACCAATGATTTTTCTTTCCTTGTACTAGGGATAAACCCAGAGGAATTCCCAGCTATACACCCAACCAGCCCCTTTTTAATTTTTTTTTTTGGTGGTACTGGGGATGTAATTGAGGGACCTTCTACCTCTGAGCTGCACCCCCAGACCTATTTTATTTATTTAGAAACAAAGTCTAAGTTCCTGAGAGTCTCACTCAGTTGCTGAGGCTGGCTGCGAACCTGCGATCCTCCTGTCTCAGCCTCCCAAGTACTGGGATCACAGGTATGTGCCACTGAACCCAGCTACCAATATTTTATGTCTTAGCTTAGTAAAGTATGCTTTTTGTAAAGAGTTGTATAATTGTAAAGAGTTAGGACTTTTTACAATTTTATATACCTATCTATCATTTTTTTTAGCTCAGTGCTTTTTTTTTTCTCAATATTGAGGATTGAAGCCTGGTGTGGTGGTGCATGCTTGTAATCCTAGTACTTGGGAGGCTGAAACAGGAGGATCACAGGTTTGCAGCCAGTCTCAGCTACTTAGTGAGGCCCTTTGCAACTTAATGAGACCCTGTTTCAAAATAAAGAATAAAAATAGGGCTGGGGATGTAGCTCCGAGGTGAATGCCCTTGGGTTCAATCCCCAGACTGCAAACAAACAAAAAAACAAAAACAACTATTGAGGATTGAACTCAGGGGCATTCTACCTACCTAGCTATACTCCCAGCCATATTTTTTCTTCCTTCTCTCCCTCCCTCCCTCCCTCCCTCCCTCCCTCCTTCCTTCCTTCCTTCCTTCCTTTCTTCCTTCCTTTTTTGCAGTACTGGGGATGGAACCCAGGGGCATTCTACCTCTGAGCTACACCTCCAGCCTGATTTTTTATTCTTTATTTTGAAACAGAGTCTCACTAAGTTGCAGAGGGCCTCACTAAGTAGCTGAGGCTGACTACGAACCTATGATTCTCCTGTCTTAGCCTCCCAAGTACTGGAATTACAGGCATGCGATACCACACCCCGCTTTGGGTTCTTCTTTTAAGTGAATTTTTCCCACCTTCACCTCCCAAACCCTTGGTTAATCTCTTGGTCTGTCTTAGCTATATTAATAATATTAAACTATTAATAACTGGTTCAGTTATTAACAAGTTATTAATAACAGCATAGCTTTGTAATTAACAACCTAGCTTTGTAGGGCTGTTTTCAAACAGTCTAGTGGAATCATTAAACAAGTCTGTTTCTCTAGATCAATGAAACATTTGTGTATTACCTTTATACTTTTTCTTTGTGTTTTTTCCTTTTCACTTGTTTTCTCTGATTATTGAATTTCACTACCACAATGCCTTGGCATTCTATTTACAGGCCTTGTCTCAAAGTTCTGTCAAAGATTTCAGTTCCAGCCGGGCGTGGTGGCGCACGCTTGTAATCCCAGCATTCAGGAGGCTAAGACTGGAGGATCCCGGTTCGCGGCCAGCCTCAGCTACCTAGCGAGGCACTCCACAACTTAGGGAGACCCTGTTTCAAAATAAAGAATAAAAAATAGGGCTGGGGGTATAGCTCGGAGGTAGAATGCCCCTGAGTTCAATCCCCAGTACCGCAAAAAAAAAAAAAAAAAAAAGATTTCAGTTCCTTATGCAGTGTCTTTTAATGGCAGTACCTAACGGGTGGAGAGTAGTAAAGGAAACAAAGGAGTCACAGAGAGATAGCAGCCTTAAGTAAAAGGTCCCAAATGTGTTCTCAATCATTTTTTGTTGCCAAGAAATAATAAAAAACAAGGACTTAGTGCACTGAATGAATGAACAAACTGCCATTAACTGTAGTTTTAAAAATCTTAGAAACCTAAGTCCCTATTATCAGTTGGTCTTGGCCATTTTTCATGCAGGAAAAAAAATGCAAATATATGCATATATATTCTTTCCATAGCCAGGCATGGTGGCACATGCCTGTAATCCCAGTACATGAAGGCTGAGACAGGAGGATCCCAGGTTCAAGGACAGCCTTAGCAATTAGCAAGGCTCTCATCAACCTAATGAGACTCTGTTTCAAAAATAAAAATAAAATAGTGCTGGGGATGTAGCTTAGAAGTAGAATCCCCCTGGGTTCAATCCGTTGTAACACACACACACACACAAAATTCTTTCCATGATGTCTTCTGTTTGGTTCTGCCAATTAACCCATGTTCTTTTTGCAGGGTTGAAAATGCTTGCACAAAGCTTGTCCAGGCCGCCCAGATGCTTCAGTCAGACCCTTACTCAGTGCCTGCTCGAGACTATCTAATTGACGGGTCCAGGGGCATCCTCTCTGGCACATCAGACCTACTCCTTACCTTTGATGAGGCTGAGGTAGGCAATCTGAGGCCCAGGTAGACTTCTCCCAGACAAAAAGCTCATGTTTGTAAAGATAATTGATGATTGATTATGATGATAAAATATTAAATAACTGCACATTTGCATTACTCTTTTCCATGTATTGTTTACTCACTTGACTGAATACTCTGAAATATATTTTTCAGGTTCGTAAAATTATTAGAGTTTGCAAAGGAATTTTGGAATATCTTACAGTGGCAGAGGTGGTGGAGACAATGGAAGATTTGGTCACTTATACAAAGAATCTTGGGCCAGGTTAGTCATCTCTGGTTTTTTTGTTTTTTTTTGCGGTACTGGGGATTGAACTCGGGGGCGTTCTACCTCTGAGCTACACCCCCAGCCCTATTTTTTATTCTTTATTTTGAAACCGCGTCTCACTAAGTTGCGGAGTGCCTCACTAGGTAGCTGAGGCTGGCCGTGAACCCGGATCCTCCGGTCTCAGCCTCCCGAATGCTGGGATTACAAGCGTGCGCCACCACGCCCGGCTCATCTCTGGTTTTTATAATAAAGTTTTTATGGAGTTGGATCATGAAGAAAGGGTACTCTTCTCTTTTTGCAGGAGATAGATGATGATGATGCAGTGGGTTTTCAGGTGTCTTTGCTCTGTTAATGGAGCTGACACTGGGCTTATGCTGAGATGTTGTTGTCTGTGAAATCTGAATCTACAAACCCTGGCCCCATTGAATGAATTAAAGCAGACATTGCAAATGTTGCTGGAGAATGTAGAAAATACTTTCCTGTTACTGTAATGCCGAGGGTCACCCCGAATCCTGACCTCTCCATTTCACATCACACAGCATTGCTTCACTGTCTGCCAGCTGGCCTGTAGCTCTTACGACCTCTTCGCTTGCTCATTGGCCTGCCTGCTATTAAGGATTCATGCCCTAGCCCAAGGCTGCAGAATATAATCAGACCCAGGAGAGGAGCTGTTGTGATTAGATCTGATTTTGAATGATCATTTAGGCATCTGAGTATTGAATATTCAAAAACACAAATAGGTACAAGTTTTTGCTGTTACAAACATATAATATGACCTCAACGTTATGTGAAATGTTGACTTCTACTTAACAGTATATTTCTGAGGTTCCAGTATTGTCATTTTTATAAACTTAATGAAATTTAAGAAGATCACCTAGACATGACTTTCTTTCTTTGATGACTTCAGAGTTATATTCTTTAAACTTTCTTATAGCACTAGAAAAAAAGTTTATTTCCCCAAATAGATTTTTATGTAGAATTGCAACACATAAAAGACAAAATGAGCCGGGCGTGGTGGCGCACGCTTGTAATCCCAGCATTCGGGAGGCTGAGACCGGAGGATCCGGGTTCGCGGCCAGCCTCAGCTACCTAGTGAGGCACTCCGCAACTTAGTGAGACTCGGTTTCAAAATAAAGAATAAAAAAAAAAAATAGGGCTGGGGATGTAGCTCAGAGGTAGAATGCCCCTGAGTTCAATCCCCAGTACCGCAAAAAAAAAAAAAAAAAAAGACAAAATGAGCCAGGTGTGATGACGCATGCTTGTAATCCCAGTACTTGAGAGGCTGAGACAGGAGGATCCAGGTTCACGGCCAGCCTCAGCTACTTAGTGAGGCCCTCCACAACTTAGTGAGACCCTGTTTCAAAATAAATAATAAAAAATAGGAGCCGGGCATGGTGGTGTATGCTTGTAGTTCCAGTACTTGGGAGGATGAGATAGAAGGATCTGGGTCGCGGCCAGCCTCAGCCACTCTGAGGCACTCTGCAACTTAGTGAGACCCTGTTTCAAAATAAAGAATAAAAAATAGGACTGGGGGTGTAGCTCAGAGGTAAAATGCCCCTGGGTTCAATTCCTAGTACTGCCAAAAAAAAAAAGACAAAATGAAATGACTTTAGGTGAAGCAGAGGCAGCCCCACCTTCCTGCCCCTCTCTGGTTTTGATGTCTATAACTTAAAAAATCCTAAGAACAGTTTGAAAATCAAAGCTTTAGAAAATTACATAGTGCCTTTGAACAATAATAAAAGTAAACAATAAGTGCTAGCAGACTGATTCTAAAACACCAGATGCTTTCAACTACTGTCATCACTATAATTATTTGTATAAATTTTTGTTTCTAATAATAAAAGTAGTATGTGCTTATTTTGGACAAATTGGAAAGCACAGAAAAATATAAAGATGAAAACAAAGCATCATTGTCATTCTTAGAACTTTTTCAGTCATTAGATTCAGTACCAGGCTCACAGGAGATTCTTACATAGCACAACACAGTAGCCAGATACGTGGTATGAAACCTGTGTGCATAGTAGCTACAGAATGTTTTTACCCCACTTTTCAATTTACTTTTTACAAACATGTATTTAATTCATTTTAGTTTCTAATATTTGTGAATGTATTTATGTGAAACATGAAAATTATATTTAGGGTTTTCATTTAGCAAACTGCTTTCATTGAAAGGAATAAAATTACATAAATGCTAGGGTTCAGTGGTAGTATCTGTTGTTTAAATAAGTGGGCAGTTTGGCCGGGCATGGGGGCACACACTTGTAATCCCAGTATTTGGGAGGCTGAGACCTGAGGATGCAGGTTTGAGGCCAGCCTCAGCTACTTAGTGAGACCCTGTTTAAAAATAAAAAATAAAAAATAG